>JAPYZE010001467.1:0-22240 GCA_030522805.1 Leptomastidea abnormis | reverse complement strand
GGGGGGGGAGGGAGGGAGGGAGGGAGAGAGAGAGAGAGAGAGAGAGAGAGAGAGAGAGAGAGAGAGAGAGAGAGAGACATGGCTTGTTGAAGAGTGAAATTAGATTTTCGCTTGAAACTGAATTTCATGCTGATTCAATAAAAGTTCAGCAATTTATTTAATGAAAGAATATTTTTTTTTTACAATAAAAAGTAATAGAAGGGTACACTGCAAGTGAAAAAATTAAAAAGTAAAGTCTATTAATTAAGAATTTTAAAACTTTGTTATAATTTAATACCATAGCCTTAGTTAATCTTATTCGAGAGAGTAACATTGTAAAACTCATGTAAAGTACATGAAAATGTGCAAAATGAAATAATTCAATTTTAAATTTTTAAGTACCCTTAAAGCTATAATACACATACATTAACGTCCATCAGCACTTAAAAAGTTTTGTAGTCTTTCAAACAAAGATAAAATATTAATTTACGTATAACAATGTGCAAAGATTATTAATGAAATAATATCCTTCTGCGCTTCACTTAAATATTGTAAGTCATTGCTTTTGCTTTTGTAAAATATATGTGATGAAATTATTTTTTTTAATAAACAGATGCCATTTTCACGATTTTTATATAAAAAAAAAATACTTATTTAAAAACGTTAATTTTTGCGTTGATCTTTTAAACAAAAGAACGATCTGAGAGGCCTTTATTTTATCTGTATCAACCTTGGCATTTTTATTAAGTTTCACGCCTTTTTTACCCTTGAAAAGCTTCGAGCTAGTCTTTATTGTATACACACATACATATATGCACACACACTACTCTTACATACATAAAAATATATCTATTTAAATATAGCATTTACGACCATCATCCATATAGAATTCAAGCGAAAATTTTGTGGCACACATGAGAGAGAAAGAGGGAGAGAGAGAGAGAGAGAGAATTGATAAGATTTTTTTCAAATCTTCCTCATTTAGGTACACACATACATCAATGTATAATATACAGATAGAAACCAAATTTTTTCGAATCCTACGAGGACGACCCACATTTTCGCGTCTGCTGCGCACCGACACATATAATATACCAAAGAGATTAGATAAAGATTCTCAATAGCCGGCTAATAGACCTTTTTCTCTCTCTTTTTTTGCATCTCTCGCTCAGTCACGAGTTAGGTCACAAATAATCATATTATTTTTATACACATACGTACGTAGAGAGAAAGAGTCGATCGCGTTACAAATGATTCCATCAGCAATGGCTTTGGGAATCCCAGATTGATCACGTGTTACCATATGTTGTTTCTTTTCTTTTCTTTCTATACCCTTTTCTCTTTAATAAATATTAAAATATGAAATAATTAAGCAAATTCCAGATCGGAGTTGATGAAACATTTGTGGCAACAAATCAGGGCATATAATATTAGGAGTCAAGTGTTTATGTGTATGTGTGTTAAATTTACTATCTGATCTATGTAATGTGACATCTTAGATTCTTGTATTGAAACAAAGAAACATCCAACATTATCATCAATAACGTCTTTATTGATGCACAAAAAATGTGCACAACAAAAAATTGGCATTTTAAAATATGCAAGGTGTATCAACAAATCTATAGCAATCTGTAAATTGCAAAATTTGAAATATAAAAAAAAAAATAATAAGTGTTAACGTTGCTATTCCTATTATTTTTCCGGATTGCAGATGTAAACAAACAATAAGTACCACCTCTAAAGGTTTATGACCATCAGATGGACATCTGATCCAGCAGTATATAAATTGGATATAACAGGATGACTATCTCCACAGGGAAAAAAACGTACAATACAGCGCAAAAAGCAAGACAAAGACGCACTTTGAAAGCTTTCCATCTTCTATCTCACTTCTTCTTATCTTACTTTTACTAATCAATTGATCTGACAATCACCAATAGATGTAGATTGTTTCTTATACACGATTATATAAAATGCGAAATTAGTTTAAAAAAGATCTCCCGTAATTTAAATCAGAGATATTCGTTAAAATGTAAATGCAGGTGTGCGATGATGTAGCCTACATAATAAATATATAAGTTCGCGCGCGCGCGTGTATAGGTAGGTATATATGAGTGCCTGGAGAAACAGGTGACTTGCAAAAGCGAGAGGCGTCTGCGCGCGAGCGAGCGAACGAACGAGAGAGGCGAGAGAAAATGAACGGCCTCCTTCTATACACTTCACCTGCAGCACGCACCTGAGCCTATATCCTAACCTGCAAAAGCTCAAGAGAGAGAAAGAGAGAGAGAGTCATACCTATCATAATACATCGACACACTGCTGTCGTTTGAAACAACTCGTTCGTTCTACTATACATATACAACGCACGACCGCTTCACTTCACTGATCTCGTCTCTCATTGATGCTGTATTATATGCGGTGTAGTTGTGTATCAAAGCTCAAGCAAGAGTACATATTATATAGTACAGCAGAGCAAGAAAGAGAGAGAGAGAGAGAAAAAGAGCAAGTGGTAACGAGAGAGGGTCTCTTGTTGCGATGATGATGCTGCTGCTGCTATTGCTATATACTGCAGCAGGAGCAGCAATATATACAGATACTCTCAGAGTGTAAAACAAAGAGAGAGAGACAGTATACAAGAGGGTATATAGACCGAGAGTGAGAAAAGGATGGAGAAAAAGAGACGGAAGTCACGCAGCAGAGGAGACAGAGAGATAATTCAGCTCTGTATATATTACTTATTCGTTTTTTTTTTTCTTTCGTATGTTACACCTTACCCCTACTTTGGAATAATATTTTTTCTCTACCATACAAAAATTTTGCTCCGTTTTTTAATTCAAGCTTTCATTTTTGCCAGAGTCGTCGACAATAACATCGTTGTCACGATGGGCGACTTGCATTGCATTTTATATAAAAAAAAAAAAACGCATGGAACGAAAGAAAGAGAGAGAAAAAGAGAAAAAAAAGAGACAAGTGCATAACTACTGTACAAAGTAGTATGCACACCGTGTGCGCGCGCGCGCGTATATTTGCACTTGTACATACACACACACAATTACAATCACAACAGCGCAGGCAGAGAGTGCACTGCAGACACTTTTATATATATAAAATACTCGTATGTCAGATTACTGCTGCTGCTGCTGCTGCTGGAGAAGGCCGAGGTCTGTGTATGTAATAAATATATACCTCCTACATATGTATCAATATACACAGGCACATATTCACACTGTGTGTATTATATGCTGTATTCGGCGAGCTACATCATCGTCGTCGTCGTCGTCGTCAAGTACACACTCAGACACAGATACACGCACTAGCACTAATATCAATTTATATATAATATCACAACGGGTGTCGTAAGGACGAAGATATTAACACAAACACATGTATACAGCAAAAAATGTATTATGTATGACAAGAAGCGCTTACCTAGCCCTCCCCCGGGTGGCACGCGATGCGAGCAGTAAGTAGGCCTTTTCTTGACACTGTGCGTTAATAGAAACGCCAGATAAAGAAAGAAAATATAAAAAAAGAGGAGTGAAAGAAGCTTAATAGGAAGCAGTAGTCGTCAGCAGCAGCAGTATCTTCTCCTCCTTCTGCTAGTGCTACTGCTGTACTCTATATATAGTATGTTGATGTTGCTGCTTCTGCAGCTGCAACGGTGGCAAGCAGGTTATTACAGCTTACTAGCACTTACACAGTACACACATATAGTAGGTACACATATACACAGACACTCACACACTGTTTGTCCTCTTGCTCCTCTTCTCGAAGGTAGCGCGGACTCCGAGAAGAAGCTGCGACGAGGGCGGTTGTGTATACTCTATACTGCTGCTGTCTATATCGTATACACTGTGCGTTATGGGAGAAAAAGAGAAAGAGAGAGAGTTGCGTGTGTGACGTATCGGTCTTTCCTTTTAACTCCGCCCTCTCTAAGCTTTCCGGAGATAATCCATGGAGAGAATCTTTCTCTTCTCCGCACTTTCTTCTGCTTTTTTCACCACCACTTCCTGCTCCACTTCCGTTTTCTGCTTACATTACATGCAGTATACACTGTATTAACACTTATAGAAGGGCCATACCAATAGCAGAAAGCTTCTCTACTATAAACTCTCCATGCGTTTTAACACACCGAAACTTATATTATGTTTGTTCTCTCTCTCTTTCTTTGGACGATGATGGCAAACTTCGACGTAAGATATATAGTCGCGTACAGTCATCGCGTTGTGTCGACGACGTTGTTCTCTCTCTCTTTTTCTCTCTCAGCTTATAATATGAGAGAAAGAGCGAGAAAGAAAAAAGAAGCGCAGCAGCAGCACAGTGCACAGTATGACTGACCACACAACTCCGTTTTACGCTATATATCTCTGTCTAAATGTATATGTATATAATAATATAAGTATATAGGTATACTTAGTGCGCTGCGCACGCAAACGCACACAATTCTTATTGCGCTATGTGTATGTCTTCTCGATCAGACAGACACCCACACACACACACGCGCGCGCGCGTGTATATTATAAACGCGGAAGAAGGATAATCATCAGAGCTCATTGCAGGACGCACTGTACGCAATTATTATTGCATTACATATGTTAATGTATACATTCATGTAAAATCTTTGTTTTCTCTCTTTCTTTCTCTCTCTCGCACGCAAATACCAATGTCTATAATATGTAATGTATACAAGAACGAAGAGAACAGGGTGAGCGAGCGCGCGCGCGCGTGACGTCGACGTGGGTGTATATACATATAATCGAGAAAGAAGAGGTGACTGGGTCGGGTATATATACATATAAGTATCTACTTCTCTCTCTTTCTCTCTTTATCTCTCTCAATATGTTTATGTGTACGTGCGCGCGTGTGTGAAAAATATCGGAGATATGACGATTTGCACAACGCTACCGCCTTCCTCTTATATGCTCCAGCTCGCTAACAAGGAACCATGCTTTTTTTAAATCTTTATTCGAGCGTAGAAATGAAAACTCCGATAATGGTCTCTCCCCCGAGTTCCTATCCCTATGCATACAAATATAGTAACCTCAAAAAAAACATCCAGGAATTCGGAGTATCCTCTACCTGGGCGTGTGTATATATACGTATAGCGCCGGCAGCGACCCGTCGTAATGTCGTATACCTATATACAGTACGGGGTGGCGCAGCACTTACGCGTTTGAAAGAAAGAGAGAGAGAGAAAGAGAAAAAAAAGGAGCCCAGGTCGCGGCTGACTCTCGGTGTATGTACCTGATGTCTATACGCCGAGATAAATAATAAGGATGAAGTAAATAATTTACGTACCCGTTATTACAGCAGTATAGCAACAGCAGCCCGCTAGCAGGCTGGATAAAGCCACAGCAGCACTCGATGAGCTCGAGGATACGTCGCCTCCGTCGTCGTCGTCGTAGTTGTCGTCGACTTCGTCGTCGTCTTCGTTGTTTTCACTGAGTGGGACAGAGATAGATGGATAGACAGATAGAGAGAGAAATTAAGGAAAAAGAGTGAGAGAGGAAGAGAGAGAGAGAGGAGGAGAAAGAGAAATCTTCAACACAACGGCGGCGGTGCCACTATATGGTAGGGCGCTGCTGCACACTCACTACTACCTAACTACTATTACAACTACTACTACTACGCCAAAGCGCAATAATATGCACACACAATATTATTTTGTCCCGTTGTCTCCTCTTCGTTTTTATGATGCGCGTCCACTCCACGCCTATGTCCCTTTAACGATTCCACTTGATATGACGTTGACGATCGACCTTATCCTCGTCTTCAACGTCGTCAATGCGCTCGTTCAATCTCTTTCTTGCACTACCTATTATGTACACCGCAAATCGCGATTGATATATGTCTAATTCTCACACTGCACAAGAAGCCGCTCTCTTTCTCGCGCTGCAAGAACTTTCCTGTTCGTACAACGTACGTGTTCACTAAGCTGCTAAGCGCTTATTATCCTCGATATATATAGTAAGCTGGTGGCCTGGTCCTGCTCACGACGATGACGATGATGATGATACTCTTGTGTTCTTGCCCCCCGTCGACGATTCTACTACGACGACGACCATTTGTTCCGCTTTTTCATCTCTGGTCCTTGTGTCCAGTTTTCCCTGTCGATGTCATCCGCCCCCCTTCCGATTATATATATGCGCTTGTTGTTGGCGTTTCATGTTTCATTTTCGTTTCCTTTGTCCATTTTGATATCGACTGTTGGTGTCGCAGAACGCGCTAATATTCGAATAAGGTGAATTTGATATTTGTAATATCGGTTAGTAAAATTTGTAAGTTAATTTAGTATTAATTTTTAAATTATTACGTATAAAACGTTCGATGCAATAATTTATGAACCTTTTCTTTAAATCAAGGAAACGCTAATGTTCGTAATAATTATTGATTCAAAGTTGATAATGATTCATTATTATCATAACGATTATTAATCGTTGTAATACTTATTCAATTATTTTAAAATTTTAAATAGTTAAAAAAAAATATAGATAAAGTTTTTTTTAAAAAATAATTATTTTTTATTTTATTTCAATAGTAAGAAAAGTATGCTATTTTTATTTAAGTAATAAGATTGGTATTTTTGCTTTATTCATTTCACAAAATTTTTCAAGGTCATATTCATGTTTATATATGGTCCATGTTTGATAAAAAAAAAAAAATAAAAGTGGAAGAGAAAGTTAAATAATACTGGTTTGTTGTTACGAAATATTCTTTGGACATATGGATCTTTCAGATGACTTCATAATTTTATGAGTATCAGATTCATTCTGTACTTTCCATTTTGCACCATGAACATCTTACGAAGAAATAATTTTGTTAAGTTTTTATTCATTATGGTAAGATTTTTTTTTCAATTTTTTTTGTAAACATTTTTATATATTTTATTATTTACTTATAGTTTTATTATAATATTTACCTTTCTTTTATAAAATATCGTATCAATATGTCGACGTATTATTATCTTGTTATACATTACGTAAAGTAACATTTTTTCTAATCGCGATACTCTAATATCTTTATTTACTTTATATATTATTTGTACATTTAATTTCTGACACTTTCACAATAGCTAATTCAATCAATCTTCGATTTTCATATATTTACAATTATTCTAAGTAAATTTATATCCCCCTTTTCTCATTAAAAAAAAAATTATCTCGTCGAAGTAAGAAACGTTTCAGCGATTTTATAAACAAGTTGATTTAATTTACACTAATTCTAATTAAAAAAGGAAAAAAAATTAAGTAAGCAAAAAAAAGGCGTGGATTGAAATTTTTCTACTAATACGTGATACTTGAGGTAATTAATAAGTAGGTAAGTTTAAATCAGTTCTCATCAACATAAAAGGAGGTGAAGACAACCTGTTGAGAAATATCAGCTGTTCAGACCGCAGTCGTCTGCCCGTTGCCGATCGGAGCGGCCGCTTCTCTTTCTCTCTCTTCTTTATATAGTTTTATCTTGCAATTCGTCTGCTCTTTACATATATATCAGTAATCAGTGTCGTCGTCGCGTGCTTATCTTTTAGACTCTAAGCTAAGAAAAAGCCAACGATTCACGTAAACGACGCAGTTACTTAATTTTCCCGCCTGTGGTTGAGCGTCATTCCACGCCATTCTCAATAATAAATTAATTTGACTTACGTAAGTCTCTCTTACTCCTCTATTTTCTGCCTTTTATACAAAATTTTTTTTTTTTTTAATTGCTGCATAACATCGTTTGATAAAAATTCATGAATGCTGATCAGCCAAGAGAAACAATGCAAGAGATTCATGAGCAATGACAGCTGTGTTAAATGTCTATTTAGCCTCTTGAGAACGTTTTAACCTATTTCAAAGGCTGGTGTTTTTGTATCTTTATAATAACACTTGTGAATAAAAAATAACAAATTTTAATTGGTTCTCATTTTTTATTTGGATATAAAAGTTAATGATTTGGTTTTGATTTTTCAGATGCTGAGTAGGATTCCCTTGCTGAGGGCAGTGACACGAGGGCAATCGTTACCCACCCTTGAGAGTACTTATAAATTTGCAACAATGTCAAAATTTGATCTTCCTGATCGTTTCATAGGCAACGACAAGTCTGTCTGGTAAATGAAATAACTCTAACTAGTTTCAGTACATGTATATTTTTTATTAAATTGTGCTTGTTTATATAGGGTTGAGTACATTGGGCTTGCACTAAAATACAAGCCTCTCAATCTTGGACAGGGTTTTCCTGATTTTCATGCTCCCCAAAATGTCAGACAAGCTTTGGCTAATACCACGCTCAGTGAAAATCCTCTACTTAATCAATACACAAGAGGTTTTGTAAGTAATAAATAAACTTTTTTCTTTATTTTTGAATATTTGACTTTTTGTACTTACTTACAATACTGAAAATGTAATTTTATCTTTGTGTAAATATATGTTTATAAAACCTGTAATTATTATATTCACTTAGTTATTCACTTAGTTATTAAGTAATACATGACATATATTTAAACCATTGTTGTTGGATGTTATGACACATTCTTACTTTACTGTATATACTATCAAGTAAAATATTGATACAATTTTTATATTTTTTAGGGACATCCAAGATTAGTAAATGTTCTTGCCAAATTGTACTCAAAACTCATAAATAGAGATTTGGATCCAAACAATGAAATACTTGTTACAGCTGGAGCATATGAAGCTTTATATGATACACTGCAAGGTCACACTAATCCAGGAGATGAATGGATTATTATTGAACCATTTTTTGACTGCTATGAGCCTATGATAAAAATGGCAGGAGGAGTTCCTAAATTCATTGCATTGCAACCAGTAAATATTAAAAATTTATTCAACTCTAAATAATTTATAGAGGTGTAAACCATATTTCATATTTCAGACCAAAACAAGTGGAAAAATTTCTTCTGGCGACTGGGTGTTTGATAAGAAAGAAATGGAAAGCTTATTCAATAAAAAAACAAAAGGTATTATAGTGAACACTCCTCACAATCCTATTGGTAAAGTTTTCACTCTTGAAGAACTACAATTTATTGCTGATCTTGCAAAAAAGTGGAATACTTTAGTAGTGTCAGATGAAGTCTATGAATGGTTGGTTTATAAGCCATATAAACATATAAGAATTGGTAAATAATTTTTAATAAAAATTATTTTGTTTTAATTAACTTAAATTATTATATTGATTTTACTTTTCATCATTTTTAGCAACGTTACCTGGTATGTTTGAAAGGACAATCACAATTGGTTCAGCTGGTAAAACTTTTAGTGTAACTGGTTGGAAAACTGGCTGGGCTTATGGACCAGCTAATCTTATGAAAAATTTACAAGTTGTTCATCAAAATGCTGTGTATACATGTGTTACTCCAGTACAGGTATATTAATTATTTGATTTTTTTTAATAATTTTAAGACATACTAATATTTAAATGTATACTTATTTAGGAGGCCATAGCCATTGGATTTGAAGAAGAACTTAAGCGATTTGGACAACCAGATTGTTACTTTAACAGCCTTGCAGAAGAATTACTACCAAAAAGAGATTACATGGCTAAATTTTTAAATGAAGTTGGTATGTCGCCAACTATACCAGAAGGTGGATATTTTATGGTGGCAAATTGGGCTACATTAAAAGATAAAGTAAAACTTGAAGAAGAAACAGATACTTATAAAGATTACAAATTTACTAAGTGGATGACTAAAAATGTTGGAGTACAAGGGATTCCTCCATCTGCATTTTATTGTGATGAACATAAGCATTTGGGAGAAGATAATGTTCGTTATTGTTTTATAAAGGTAATTTTATAACAATTTGATGTTAATTTATTTGTAACTAAACAAGCATTAAATTTGTGCTGTTATTTTGCAGAAAGATGAAAATTTGAAGGAAGCAGCTAATATATTGATGAAGTGGAAGTCGCAACAATAACCAAAGGTTAAATAATGTGATATAAATTCAAAACAGATAATATCTTTATGTGTCAAGTTGTAAATTTGTACAAAGTTTCAAAAATTTTGCACAATTGTAGATAAAAATTTAGATTATTTTTAAATCAATTTAATTTTATTTTTTCACTAATATTTTTTACTAAAATTTGTATTATTGAAACACATTGTTACGTAATTTATAAATAATAAAATACATTTTTTCAATAGTTCTTAATCAGTATACAATTTAATTACATCAAATATCACAATTTTTGAATTGATATTTAAAAAGATGTTCTTCAAGATATTTATATGCACCTTTTGAATTGTAACCGTAAGTCTTACCAATTCTAAAAAAATAAAATGTTTTTTTTTAATTAATGAGATGTGTAAAAATCAATATGAACAAATGTAATTTTACATACTTGTACTTTACACCAGGCACGTGACCAGTGTAAGTTGGCATTATTGGAGAGTCTTTTCTGTAGATTTTGGAACCTTTTGTGGAAACATGCTGTCTATTTCCACTTGTGAGAGTTACAGGTGCCCAATCATTTTGTTTTTTATACGAATAATTTGAGGTGAATTCGCGCAAGCTATCATTTGTAACTGCTTTATTTGGTTTTCCAAAATGTACTTGACGATATGGTATGGTACCAGTGTATCCTAATCAATAAATTGTTAAATTATAATTGAAATAATTACAATAATAAAATGTACAAATAAGTTAATTTTACCATTGATAAAATATTTTTCCGGATTCAGATTGTCCATAAAGTAGGGCGACGTGTGATAATATTTAGGATCAACGTACGGCTCCTTGACTGGCTGCGATTGTATTATTCCAGCTCGTTCTGGCCGAACCATAATCAATGGCAATTTAAACTTGCTTCGAAGTAACTACGCAATAAAATAATATGTTTTACAATACCATTAAATTTACAAAAAAAAATAAAATTTATTCTTCGTCATATACCAAACGTTCTTCGACATTTTGCGGATGCCTAAATCCGCACTGCAACTCAATCGTTTTTCGTAGCTGATCGCGCGCCTCTTTTCTTTTAACCTGATCCCGCTCGAAATTAGCAATAGCTTCAGTCGCTTTGATTCCAAATGGCTTGTTTCTTTCAAGACCTAAATGTGGTACAAAACCTAAAAATAAAATTTTCCGGTAATAAAGTATAGTAGAATCGCTTGATTAATATTAATTATACGATTTTACCAGCGTAACCAGGAAGCATAGGCTGAGTGTAAATCGGATCGGTTCTTTTCGATCTAGACTCGACCACTTCAAGATCGGCTTTTGATGGCTTGGTCACCTTAAGTGCATTTTTAATATAAAACAATTTTAAATTGAATTTTTTTAATTTGAATCATTAGTAAACTGATAAAAATGTTGATTAGTATATGCTCACTTCGGGTGTTTTTGTTCTATCTACGAGAATGAGTTTGTCCGCGTGGTCCACGCCTGGATCGAGCAATAATTTGTGGCTTGCATTACCGGTAGTTGCTCCGCAAATGTATTTACTTTGAGGACAATAGCCAGTGTATCTAGAATAAATAAAATTGATTTATTGACTTTTTAAAGTAGGAATCATAAGATTTGGTAATATGCTGGTTAGTTTTTATTTAAAATTATATTAAATGGATGTTGATGTTATACCCAGGTAAAAAATATGGTTCACTTTGCTGAAGTATTTCAACACCGACCATTTTTATTTTTTAATTAACTGATAATTTTTTTAATTGAAAATTTTAAAAATCTTTACTTTTAAATTTACATGCGATCTAGTAAATGGGGTTAACCATAAATTTTAAACGTCAAGTAATTTCATTCTGATGCATGATGATGATGATTATAATGAAATTTCTATAAAATACATGTAATCGTGAATAATAAAACACAATCAATCGAACGGTTTTACACTCTATACTGAATTAATTTGATAAAAAATTTTGTAAATGTAGTGTTTAAAATAAATTATTTTTATAATATTGAAATCATAATGTTGAAATTTAAAATATTGAAAAAGATCATAAACTAAAAAATTTAGTTATAAATATTTTTTTTTATAGAAATTGTAAAATAATAGAAATTCATAAACGAGCGTTATAATTTACCGATTATTTTGCAAAACCCTTTACACACCCAACATTTATTATAGGAAATTATGTAATTTTAATATTTTGAGTTTATGACAAAAGATATTTCAATTTACGTGCTAATAACGTTTTATTGATTGAACATACTCGAATATTCTCAATAAATATTTAAATTTAAGAATTAATTTATTAAATATTTAAAGTAGCGCAAAAAGTGAATCCTTATTATAACTTCTATATATGTCTATTGAATGAATCAATTACATATTGATAATTTATTAAAAGGTTACTTTTGATAAAATTACTCTTAATTATTTTATTAAAAATTGAAAAAATGATAATAATAAAAAATTATTTTTTTTTTGCTATAGCACCACTGCCCCAATGTCTTACAATAAAAACTTTCAAATCCATTCAACGACAACTAAAAAAAAACAAAAATAAAAGCAACTTTGTACCCAAGTCATCCAATACCAAAAGCTTTTTTTTCCCGAGAAAAATAAAAGATCGTAAAACAAAACGATATCCCAAGCCAAAAATTGAATACAAATTATGTATCCTACATGGTTCCCCGCTAAACACTATGAAGCTCTGCAGTCAAACGGAAATACGCTTTACTATATAGTAAGAGAGTATAGCTCCTCGCGTAAAATTACATTCGCCTCATGCTAATGACGGCAAAAAGCTTTCGCTTATATACCCAAGCTTGTGTTCTTTGTTGCGCGAGTAGTACGTGCTCATTTTTTTTTTACCCTACTACTCGCTTCGTCGACATAGAGACCGGATTATTAGCGAGGGTCAATGTGTCCACGACTGCTGCTGCTGCTGCTACTGTAGTTTTAACGTATTCCCTTATACTTATAGTAATATCCATAGTATACATAAAACCAAGCAATATTCGTGCTTTACTCGATTGCTCTCTCTAGGACTCACTCCCCCTCCCTCTTGCTTATTTTTTATTTCGATTTAATTCGCGTTCTTGCGCATACGCGCGTAGAGTCAAGAGAAAAGCAAGAGAAGAAGCTGAAAGCTAGAGCGCGCGTGTCGTTAGCTTTGCGCTCACGTATACGTAGAATAATCTTGGCTTTCTCTCCTCTCCCTTTTGCAGTGTCGCGAAATTATTTTCGGTCACTATACTCCGTTTGCTCCGCGTTTCTATAAATGTGGGTGCATATAGCAGGAGAGGTAAGCGAACGGGAAAGTATAAAATGGAATATAACTACGTGATACTTGGCGTAATCGCTTGTTATATCCTAACTGATTATATTCAAATAAAAACAAATTAAATATACTATATAATTTTTTTTTTATTTGTTTAGATATTTATTTATTTACTTATTTTTATTTATGAAATAAGGTCAAGCTGATTATTTTTAGATAATTATATAAAAAAGAACATAAAAATGATATGTTTGACTTAAAAGAAGTAGATCTATATTATAGTAATAGTAGATAATTTAATTTAATAAAAATAATACGTATATTTATTATTAATCAAAATTTAATTTTCATAATCAAATTTTGAGTGACTCACTTTATCTAATTGTAAATCGTATATGTATATAACAAGAGTATTGTCTTATATGCAGGTCATGCCAAATATAACGTATGTTTTACAATATTAAAAAAGTTAATAAATTCATCTATAACATTGTTAAAATTATATTTATATATGAATAAATTATATTAAAATGTATGTTTTGTAATTAAATTTACTTTCTCACATTTATTCCTATATAATATGACAAATCGAAACAGGTCGTTTATTCTGCTGTATAATTTAATATTCAATTATAAGGCAATATAGCAGGAGCATTTAAAGATTTTTAAAACAAGAAAGTAAACTTAATATTATACAATTTTTAATGTACAAACTTGTAAAAAATATGCTAATATCTATTTGAAAATTTATAAAATATATAAAAAGCAAAAAAAAAAAAATTTGTATTCCCATACTAATATATCGCAAGGAAGACTTCAAAGTTTTGCTCATATTATACTCGTCAATTATATAATTATATCACATACCATCTTTTTTACTTACCATACCAATATTATAAAATACTTATAAAACATATATAACATGACCAGTCGTAATAATTGCCAAACACGTTTATTCCATCACCTATAATACATGAATATCATAATCCCTTTGTGAGCTTCCACTAGCAAGAATACGAAAGCTTGCGTCGTAACGTATATTAAAGCTCCCCCTCTTTTTTTTCTTCTCATGTCGATGACCTTTCAAGTTTTAACAAACAATAAAGAAAGAAAGAAAGGAAAAGAAAAAAGTGAACAAGTAGGTGTATAAGAGATAATAAGGCTCCTTTTTACAATTGCAACTTCTGTGGAAAAGAATAAGATATCCCGCGACGCGTCCGCGAACCTATAGGATTTAGACCGATATTGCCTCCCTCTCCCTCCCTTCCTTGCATCTGACGACGCAACGATGACGACAACGACAACGACGACTTAGTCTTTATAGTATTGGCCTCATCCTACACATCAAGTACGACAAACGAAGACGACGAGGACGCAGACGAAGACAACGACGTGAATGACTATATACGTCCCAGCAGCAGGAGCAGCGCGAAACTTATTCTATCTTCGAAATTAGTTGAGCCGCTGCGCGTCTTCTTGGCACGTCTTTGTCGTCGGGTTGAAGATATAGAGGTAGAAGGTATAAGGTCGGGCGGGCAGGCGGTGATAAAGTTTAGTATGCTAATTTGTAGAACAGCTGCGTCGCTTTCTCTCTCTCTCTCTCTCTCTCTCTCTCTTTCTCTCTTAGCTGCAGCTTGCAAAGCTCTGCCCCTTCTATTTCTCATCTCTTACTCTTCTGTTCCTATACTCCTGCAGCTTTACCAGCGCACATTGCAGTGCAACCCGGTTGCTTGCACATCACCATCCACCACCACCATCACTACCATCACTACCACCATTCCTCTCATCATCTCTGGCGTCATCGCGTATATAGATCCTTGCTCTTTCTCTCTCCCTCCCTCAGCTTTTCGCATATCAACTCTCTCTGGCGCAAAATCTTCCGAAATTATTGAATTTAAATTGCTGTAATTATAATGTATTAGTTGCTCCCCTCCCTCTCCCCCATCTTAGCAAATAATATTCGCGCGACTCTCATACCGCTAACTCACTATATACTCTGACTACTCTTCCCCGCAGTTTGTTCTATAACAGCTCAACCTTCTGCTGCTTTCTATATACCTATCTCGCAATAGAAAATTGAATTCCCGCTCGCAAGCTCGCTCACTGCGCGCTTGCATCCACTAGCGCTCTTTAAATCCACCATCTCTTCTCCTTTTAACTATTATAGGTATAAGACTGAAAACGCTAGCAAGATATATATAGCAAAGCTCATATTATATATAATATACTTGCTGCCTGCAACTCATCCTCTATATAATTCATATCCCTCCGTCCATCTCTTCTTTTCTTCTTCTTCTCGTTTGCATCAAATTATAAGGCCGACTTTAGTTTTAAAATCAATTTTACGCCGCCCGCGCCCGCGCGCGTATACTTATTGTATAAATTCTTCTTTGCGGGGCGAGAGAATGCGGATTTCTTGTGCCCCCCCCCCCCCTGCGCTCTGTTTATATTTTTCCTTTCCCTAGCCTTGCATCTTCTACAGAACTTTGGACTTAATTTGAGAGGGTGAAGGGAAAAAAAGATCCATGCAAACGCAACAAGTTAAGTGAATTTTTCTTTTCACGGAGCCGCTACTCTTTCTCTTTCTTTTTTTTATCCACCCCCGCTTGGATTGATGTAAATACTATAGGAAACTTTTCTTATGTACCGTGATTGGCCAATTGTTTTTTTTTTTACTGGATATATTCGGAAGGGAGAAGAGGAAATACGCAGCTGCTGCTACTGCAGCTTATATTTAGTTCTTTCGTTCTTATACCCGCGCTACTCGTGGACTTTGATTAATGCGAAATCGGTTTTGAAGAGTATCTATAGTGGATATTATAGCTATATGGTTTAACATTGCGGAAAATTTTGAAAGCTCTCCCCATTTTTTTTTTTATTTTTTTTTTTTTATAAATCACTTCTTCGTGGACATGGACGTGCGGTTGGCGTGGAGGAGAAAGAAAGAGAAAGAGTTGCTCGGTCACTGCGGAAGCGGGATGATTTTTTTTTTTTTTTTTTTTTAACATCCTCATAGCTGGACTGAATTGTGTAATTTAATGCCAGAGCTTATAATATATACATTTTATAATCGGATTCAAGCGGCTAAGAGAAAAAAAGTTTTTAAAAACTTTAGCTATATGAAATCTGTATACAATCGAAATTAAATTAAAGTTTTTTGTTTTCTAATATTTTTCTTGCGTTTAAAATAAAATTTATAGTGATGATTTTTATGAATTATATGTTACTAAAAAGAAAAATTTCAATATCAAGTAATGTGGTTGTGCTACAAAGGCAAGAGAAAAAAATGTTAATTAATATTTAAAGAGTTGATTTCCAGTTCGCAATTATCAAACACTTACTCACATTTAATTTTTAGAAAATAAGTTTCAATAAGATTTTTAATAAGCTATTGATATTAGGTTTTTGAGTAAAAAATTGGCAATTCTTTATTGGAAATACTATTTATTAATAATTATAATTACATTTTTCAATTGATATTTATTTTTGTTTCAAGGTTCCAATTACAATAATTTTTAAATTTATTGATAGCTTTTAATTAAAAAAGAAAAAAATCCGTTTTAAATATAATGAACATTTAAAGTAATTTATTTTTAATTAATGGACATATAACTAACTACAAAATGTCCAAGTCACTTTTATCTTGACTTTTAAAGTTAATTCTGATTTTATTCTTGATCTCTTTTTCTTACAAACACATTCTTTCAAATTTAACATGAATTCTAGATTAATGTATTCTTACACAAAACTTTGAAAGATTGATCACTTTTAGTCATGTATTGTTTAGATTCAGTTTAAAATAGTTGAGTTGTAAAGAAAAAATTAGTCAATATAGAGATGAATAGTTACGAAATCGTGATATTTGCTGCTTTTCATGAAAATGATTAGAGTATAACAAGAATTTTCTTAAATTAAAATCATATATAAAATCTTAAATTTTCAATTTTTAAAAATACAAAATCATATTTTTTAAATTAACAATTATTGGGCAGCTCCGCAAATTCTAATTTTCCATTCCAAGCGCGTATGACATTCATCAAATCTTCATTGCTTAAATAGTCAAAAATAAATTCTATGCAAAGATCAGGGAGTTTATAAAAAGCAAATTGTGCTGATTTAAACAATCGAGTTCTAGTACAAGCTTTTCTAAGCTGACGATTTATAAGATCAAATAAGTTTGGAACAAGTTTGTATAAATCGTGAAAATTGTAGAGATTACGAAGTTCTTGACGCTGAGATGCCTGCATTCGCCTGTACTTAACTACGAAATCTTCTGTGAAGAAGTAATGAACATCAAATGACTTACTGATTTTGTCTTTTAAAAAATTATCTAGTATTTTCATTTCTTTTTTTATCTTAATAGATAATGCACTACGTGATGAATTATAATTTTTAAGATAAGTTTTGTTAGATTCTTCAAGGTACAAATCTAATTCTTCTAATTTTTGCAATTGTTCAATTAGTATTCGGCAATAATCATCATAAGCGCCGGTAATTGGTGTTTTTCCAGTGTCGCTTTTCATGTTTACGTCAGCTCCCAGCTCCAGTAGTAGGAATAACGCCTGCTGATTGTAATTGTTGCAAGAAGCTTCGTGCAATGCCGTTTTACCTTTAAACATATTTAAATATTCAACGTTTGAGCAACAAATTATTATCTGCAGAATAATGATTAAACTAACGTTAACATATAGTCTTATCTTTGAAATACTAAAATAAATATTTGTTCAGAATTTTTTTTCTAAGTATTTTTTACAAGATTTTACGTTTAAAAATTAAAAAGTGACTTTTACTATTATAAGCATATATTTTGATGTGGATTTTATATAATTATTTAGGATAAACTGAATATTGTAAATAACTTTGTTTAATAAATTAGCTTGACTGCTACATAAAATAATGACATTTATAATTTTGACATTAATAAATATTTTTTTTGCAAAGGTGTGCGCAGGGCGCGAATCCGAGTATGTCATTTCGAAAAATATTGTTCTATACACGTGTAAAAGATGATTCACAATGATTGTGAGATATTGTTGTGAATCATTTTTTATGCACTTGTATCGAAATATAATATTAAAACATTGTATATAAATTAGCTTATCAAGGTAGAGTGTAAGTTTTGTAATCCGTACTGCCCGAGTTAAAGGATATCTTAATTCCCCTTAATTTGTTAAAATAAAAAATTAAATGTAACAAGTCTACCTTCATTATCCTTTTGATCCAGTTCACATCCATTTTCCATGAGGATTTCGAAATTACTTTTACAATAGTTTTTATTAAAAATCTTGGAACCTCTTAAAAAACCAGCTTTTAAACTAAAATAATGAAAAGCATTTCTACCCATATCATCAATCGATGTTATAGCAGGTATAAGAATAATTAATCTCTGAAACATTTTAGGAGAAAATTTGCTAACCAGCTGAAAAATAAGATTTGACTCTCTTAAATTTTCAGTAGTGAACCATCTTAGATTCATCTGAGCACCTATGTTCAAAAGTAAATCAATAATATTTTCATTGTCCATGTTACTTTTGAGAGCTGACATCAAAATGGTTTCGCCAAAAATGTTCATATTTTGAATATTGATTTTAGGATGCCTATACAGTAAAACAAAAAGTTTCAAAAAACATTCTTTTTATGCATGTAAAATATATTTTATCCACATTAGATTCTAATTTATAAATTTAAATACCTTGTTATCATTTCTACTCGATTCAGATTATCAAATTTTAAATATGAAGATAGAGCCTGATGTAATGGTGATAAACCATTAGCGTTTGTGATTTTATCATCAGCACCATGATCAAGTAAGAGTTTCACAACTTCTTCATTAGCATAACAAATAGCAAAATGAAGCGGGGTCCAGCCGGCATAATTTTCAGCAAAGTAATCTACGGCCGCATTAATGTTGACTCCAAATTTTAAAAATTCTTTGACAACAAGTACATTTGAGATTCTACAGCACAAATGAAAGTGTGACAGTCCTATGTTGTTCACTGGATTTACGCTAGTGAAATTTTTACTCGCCAGTAACGATATCGCTAAAAATATTATCAACACATAAAATACATTGTATAAATTATATTAAATATTATAAAATATATGAATGTCGAATAAATACCCATTGGCAATATCTTATCCTTGCATATATGAATAGGAGTTAAGTTACTTGCATTTTTTAAAGTAGGATTCCCTCCATATGAAAACAACAACTCGGTTATTTCATTAGTTGACTGAGGATTTTCTCGAAACAAAATATGCATTGCAGAGTCACCAGGCCATATTGATGAATCAGAGCTGATGCATTGATTAACGTCCACTCCAGATTTTAGCTCTTCTTGCACCATGGTTAAGTCACCTATGCAACAGGCGACTTGCAATCTAGTTATACCTAATTTTTCATAAGGTTTTTTTTTATCAAATTCCTGGATTAATGCTTTAACTATTCCATCAGGTCTGTAACTATCTGTTAATACATCATGTAATATTTTTAATCCCATAGCACCTGTTGTCCAGGTTTCCAAATCTATTTTCAACATCCAAGTGAGTATTGTTGCAAAATTAATCTTATCATCTCTGTATTTATATTCATTTAAAGCTATTTGAAATGGCGTTACGCCATATGCATTGGCTACATGAAGATTAGCTTTGGAAACTAAAAGATTCCTTATTAGACAAGAATGTCCCGTTCTTGCTGCAATGTGTAAGGACGTTGATCCTTTCTCTAAAAATGAGCAACTATCTGATCTATAACGGTTGTGATAATCAGTGTGAACATCAGCTAGAAGAGGCAAGTTTGGATTTGCTCCTTTAAGCAACAGAAAGCGGGCCATATATTCTTTATCGTTATTAGGTTCTGTGCATACAATGTGCAAGTGAGATAGATTGTTTCGATCAACTGGATTATTAAAATTTTTAGGATTGCAACAATGTTCCCATTTGGATGATACAAGTTCTCTCATAGTCTTTTCATGATCCGTACCCATGTAAAAAGCAAGGTGTAAGGGACTCAAGCCATCCATGTTCAGCATAGTTAAATCAGCCTTATGAGACAATAGATTAGATACACAGCAATCAAACAATACTCCTAAATGGAGAATGCTATAGCCAGGCCAAATTACAGATTGTAAAGGAATGACTGTATTTATGTTTTTTAAATTACAACTTATATATTGTTCAAATTCATCTTCTACTGTCATGGCTTGTAATACATCCAATAAATTCGTTCCGTCTGCGAATTTTAGTTCTGACAAACTGTGTCGTTTTTCAATCGTTAAAATTTCTATAATTTCATTTATTTTAAATTTTTTTAAACATATATCAAATGGCGTAATGCCTTTTGCGTCTTTAGCTAAAAGGTTGGCTCCTTTCAACAATAGTAATCTTACAGTTTTTAGATTATAATGCGAGGCTAAATGTAATGGTGTGTAGCCTGGACAAATTGTTGAGTCAAATTTAATAAAAGTATCTACATGAAATTTTTGATTAAATATCTGATCCTCAGAACTACTGCTACATAAAATGCATTCTAAGTGCAAAATCCACAAACGTATATCATCATGTTGATTATAGTAAGCTGCTTCCATTAAACATTTTTGCAATTGAATATCAATATCCCAACCAGATTTATTCATAGAGTATTCAATTAACATTTGAAGTGGAGTTATTCTATTAGTGTCTAGGCTATTGATATTGGCACCATTTTTCAGTAGCAATTTGATCATTTCAACTTGACCATGTTTAGAAGCAAAGTGTAAAGGTGTATAGCCAGAGTATTCAGGTGAATCATCATTAATGCGCTGATTAACAGGAGCACCAGCTTTTAGATAAAAGTCAACTATCTTTACTGCTTCAGATAGATTTTCTATTCTTACTGAACAAGCTATATGAAAATGAGAAACACCATTTTTACATTGAACATTGTTTGAATTGTTTGTCTTGAACAGAGCTAATAATATTGATTCAACATTACGATTTTTGTAAAAAGCTTGTAATAGTGGAGTATAGCCTTTGTCATTTGTAATAGTTGAATCAGCACCAAGTTTTACCAAATATTCAAACAATAAGGTTGTAGGATAATTTATGGCTCTTCTAAAAAATGATGTAATGAAGTGTAATGCTGTATTGCCTGAACATTCAGGTTTGTTTTGGCTTAATAAACTGTCAGGTGGCAACTGATAATTGACATCAAATTCATTATCCACAATTGCTTTGAATTCCGATGTATTCACAAACAATTGAGTTTTAAAAAGTCTATTTAACTGTCCTAGCTTGATAAAATTATGATCCATCATATGATTGAATGTCATTTTCTTAATGACTATAATTATCTTTAAATCAATACTCGAACAATGTACCAATTAAATCTTGCATACCTGAGATCATTATAGAAAAATTCAGTTTAAATTTATGTTTTGATATATATTTCTCATTATACCTCAATCAACACTTGCACTCTTTGATTAATAAATTATTAAGGTTGAAATAATGTATAACAAAAGTTGTAATTGACTACAGCAATTAATATAGTAGCAATAAAAATTTTTGAGCAATGTTGATACTGAATTAATTAAGGTACATACATTCATAATTTTACGTTTATATCACACAAGTAAATGGAAATAAAGATTAAAATTTGTTAGACATTAATTTCATTTTTGTAAAATAACAAAATTTGTCATAAAAACAATAAATGTACGTTAAAAAATGTTTTATATTACCTTTATGCAGCAACAATACTGGTTAGCAAAAATTCCTTTTTCCGTAGCAACAAAATTGGAAATGAAAATCGTTATGCGCATATTAACTTACATTTATTAGATTTTCAATTGTAGAAAATGGCCGGTAAGTACTGAACTACTGAATACCGTGCAGTAAAATTGCTAAAATTGATGAGTATCTTTTGTTCTTTTTTTTGTTCGGCATCAGCTGACCAGAGATGCGCCGATGCGTGTTTGTGCTTGTCGGCCATATTATACAAATCCAGGGTGACCAGATACTCATTAACCGATGTCGCCACTAGTCTCATGAAAAGTCGCCAAAAGTCGCCAACAGAGATCACTCAAATCGCCAAAAAAGTCG
>JAPYZE010001465.1:0-22127 GCA_030522805.1 Leptomastidea abnormis | reverse complement strand
TTGCTGTAAATTTAAGGTGAATTTAAAAAAAAAGATTGAGATTTATAGCGTATTTTCTTGAAAACGTTTAAATTATTGCCAGTTTTTTTTTGGTAGATTTGTATAAGCTTCTTATTTTTTGATATATGAATGTGTTTATCATAGTTTCCAATAATAGTATAACTTTTATTTTTAATAATTCTTTATTTTCACTATATTAGTATTTTTGTACAAAAAATGAGTATCTGCTGCAAAACGAATGATAAATTTAGAGTCTATCTATAGCCATATAAAAAATTCTCACTATTCTTGATTATAAATTTTAAAAATATATTACAGTTTATCCACTTTATTAATTCAAAAGATCCTTTTACCGATTAAAAAAGTTTCATAAAAACTCCAAGAAATAAAAAAAAAGCATTCAATATTTTTTAAAAAATTCGTATTTTTTTTTATACAATCTCTATTCGTTTTATTGGCCTTCTGTTCTTCATTTCCAATTATTCATTCTTGTGTCATAAAGGGAGATTGGTGGGTCCCCATCTCTCTCTTTCTCTTTCCCTTTGTTGAAAAGCACAAAGGGAGAGAGAGTTTGCTTACGTACTTGATTTTGGCCGAGGCTCTATATATAACACGCGGGCGCGCTAAGGCGATTTCTATACAAGGGACACTCCACCTTTTCTCTCTCTCTCTCTCTCTCTCTCTCTCTCTCACGTCGTATATATTAATTGTACCATCTATATATACCTCTGGGAAAACTTTAATTAAACAAACCAATAATATAGCTCTCCATCCGCTGACCTAAAATTTCATTCGTCAAAAAGTAATTTTAGAGAATAGTAAAAAAAAAAGCTCCAGAATAATTGCATGAGTAATATTTGAATGCAAGTTCTCTCTCAGCTTTTTTTTTCTCACAACCTCCTCTCTATACTCACAACTCTCGTCGTGGGTCGTCCTTGTTTACGAGACGACTGACCTAAATATGTAAACTGCCAAGCTTGTATTTAGAGAGAGAGAGAGCACTATTCTTTGAAAAAATAAAAAAAAAATTATTCCAGTAAAATCGCTTGCACATTTCTCGGCTTTAAAGAGTCATTAAAAAAGCAAATTTTATAAAAAAAGAAAGAGAAAAAAAAAACATAAATTTCGCAGTTCGAAAGATATGCCAAAGATGAAAAAAAAAAAAAACGAGATTTTAAATTTATCTTCTGTATTTCCTGCGTTCTCGCGTGAAAATTATTCGTATTATATACCTATATATGTATCACCAATTCGTTTTAGCCAATACACATAGTACATACATACACATACGTAAATACATCTCATTACTTCGAATCGGTAAATCAGCAAATTTACATTCCTCTCGTTATACATACATATATATACATTTACTATATACTCAAAGAGAAGCTCGACCAACGTTCGTTCAACAAGAGCAAACACAGCCTCCTCCTCCTTCCTCCTCTTCTTCCTCAATTCCCGCTTAGCAATCATCAGCTCTCCCACAAACATTTCCCTTTCAAAAGCCAATTATTCCTCAAACGCGTTCTCTCTTTCTCTCTTATTACTTTTTTTTTATATTTATCTGCTGACGACGCTACTTGTGATTCTATATATATATATACATCGAAGCTTTCTTACGCGAGCTCGCTTTTTTTACTCGGAATCCGTATAATTACGTTGGCTCTGGACGACGAGACTAGTTGGAAAACCATTAGACGGAATTATACTTTACAAACGTCGTTTGTGCGCTCTGTGTCCATCGATCCGTGGTTCAGTGCGAGTTTACCGATTACTCGTCGATTAAGCTCGGAATTGCGTTGGTTTTACTGATTCGTGATAAATTTAAGGTTGTAGCTAAAATTATGATTTTAGTGGGTAATGTTATTGATGTGTTTTAATGATTTTAAGTTATTTTGATGTTTAATTGAACTTTTTGGGTATTGTATTGATGATTTAGGATAAATAATAATTTTTTTTTTTTAATTTTGTTTAATCACTTTGTTTAATGGATTAAAATTATCGTATATGGGTGTAAGAATGCGTCAAAATCTGAAAATCTAATAAATTATTTTTACTTATCGGATTCAAAATTCGTTCAAGGCTTATTTTCCAAATCCACCTGTTTCTTATAAACACATCGCAGTACACTGTACCTACAGTTGTTGCATAAAAGTACGTCTGTTATTCATTAAGACATTATATATTATGTGCATACTTATGTGCATTCAAAAGTCTGAGATAATTCATATTATCAAAACATACCAGTACGATGCCTTTCCTTGACTCTTGAACTATATACGTACCTACATTCAAATACGAAATAAAAGTTTCGATTTGTATCATCTTCATTGAGTCTCTTACTACACCAACTTTTACAAAAAAAAAAAAAAAAATAATAAATAACCGATAACTTCAAAACCAAATCTACCGACAAAATAAAAAGAAAAAAAGAAATTACGCCTAAACTAATTAAAAAAAAAAAAAAATCATCTCCATAAAGCTAATCAGCAATAAATTAAAACCAGAGCTATACTTCACCCTTAACCGCGAAAGCTCATAACCCGCAAGAGCATCCGGGAATCTTATCTCACACCAACATGACAGAGGACCGCGGTATGGTTTTGCAAGCTCTCCATTACCCGATTATCGCAGATACACATATACATACGACGTAACGACCACATGAGTATATACGAGTGCAAGTATATGTAGTAGTTGGTCGAGTATTATACATACATACATGGCGACTGCTGCTTTCTCGGATTTGCCATCTTCCGTCTTTCCTCTCTCTCTCTCTTTCTCTCTATTTCTTACTCTCCGCCCACAAGAATCTCTATCACGATTGTCATTCATCATCCTTGCCAGGCTTACATATATATACATTTATATATATGTACATATAAATATATATAAACTCGTATATATGCTCTACTGTTTATCTTACTACGACTCTCCACGTCTTCTTCTCGCTTCTATTTCTTGTATATATACCTACATACACTCGTTCAACTCGTCGTGAGGATTAAAGCGGCCTAAATCACTGGCTTCATTGAGTTGTATAGTGTTTGAGTAAGAGAGAGAAAGCGAGTTTATATACACGAGGCTTTGTCACGAGTAACAGCTTGTGGGGGGGGGGGGGATTTTTTTATTTTTTATTATGAGATTGTTGGAATTGTCTTTGTATCAGAGCGACGAATCTATAATTGACTTGTGAGTGTTTATATTTTGTTTTCAAGTTTTGCGTTTTAATATTAGTGAAATTTTGATGCATAATTTATAATTTTGTTGGTGAATAGGAGAGGTTTATTAACATAGTTGACTTATAGTATGAGATTTAAAAATATTATTAGTCAGATTGTTCCATTTTCAAATGATGCATTTATAAATATATAATTTGGTCCTGGATATTGTATATATTATATATTTGATATTGTATATATCTCTTGTGAAATCGATTACAGAATCGTATGACATCATGTCGATTTAAGTAAATTTAAATTAACAACTTATTCCCGAGAGCAAAGTTATGAAATTAAAATTTCATTTTAATCTTCTAAATTAAAGTTATTAATTTAAAATATTTCGTTTTAAATTTTAGTAATATAGATAAACTTGTAATTATGTGATGTCATTTAATACCGCAATCGATTTTAAAGGTAATATTTTGATCTCACCATAGATGCGATTACAGTTTTAATAAGAAAATTGACCTTTAAATCTTTAATAACAAGAAAGATACTTTATGGATTACTTTTTGATTATAAAGTGGAAATTGAAATTACACGTATAATTACTAAAAAGGTTTTTAAATAACATTTGAATAAATATTTCATATCAGTTTTAAAGTATAAGATTTTGCTTGATGCTAAATAGTAGTATTGATTATTTGGGATCGAACAGAATGAAATGTTAAAGCTCGAGCTTTTATTAATTTATAAGTTCAAATTCAGAGAAAAGTCAATAAGATTGCAAAATTTACAATCAATCAAGAATTCCGCACTGCTGCTCATGACCCAAGATGAAACCCTAAGATTACCCAAATTCAATCAATTAATAAAAGTCTAACCTTGCTCTCCTTTAGCTCAGAAATGTTCAGAAAGCTATTCATCCAGAGAAGCTGAAGAAAATCAAAGTATTACACATCAACCAAGCCGAAGTGGCCACTCATTTTAAGTAAATCAGCTGATCTTCAGAGCACCATATCACAGGGCCTACTGAAGAGCCCAAAATAACTTAACACCAGTTCGCCAAAATGTCGTCAACGGAGAACCAACAGCAAAACGGAACGGTCGGTGGACCGTCCAGTGGTCAAAGCAACGGTCTAAAAAATCCAGGCAGCGGTGGTTTAGCCGGTCTATCGGGTGCTAACCCGGGAAACTTAAGCTCCGCACGAGCCACCACGAACTCGTCCTTTCTCTACAGCGGTAACTCTCTTCTCGCAAGCTCGCGCGCGGATAAGAACTCTGGAGTTACTGGAGTACTAGCAGCAGCAGCAACTCGTCAGCCACCACCACCAACTCTGCCTAAATATACGTCGAGCTTCAACGCTGGAAGCAATGGGACTGCTGCACTTGGAGATCGGCTTAGCAAAGATCGTGAAACTGGTGGTAGTTATCGACTTGCTAGTCTAGACAGACTTGCTTTACGTCAAAGGATTCTTGATGGTGAAGCTAAAACTAATGGTGATGCTAATTCGGTAAGATGCGGAATGATAATATCTATACCCTTGTATGATCTATTTTTTTTTTTACGTGTATCTTGTTGAATATTGATGACGACTGCGACTTTTCGTTTGGCTAATGGATGGATTTTAATTTTTTATGCCCAGACAGCTTATTCGAAAGTTGGTAGTTGTCAAAAGGCTTTGCAAGTCCAATAAATGTTTACAGTTAATTTTTTTTAATTTAACGTGTGTATTTGGTATGTTAATTAGATACCGAAAAGTATTTATATTTGAAACATTTTGAGTTATCTTGAAAATAAAACCCCCAACATCATATTCGCCTTGGAGCAGACAGAGTCAATGTGATTGGAAAAGAAAAGATTGTGATCCATAATTACACCCAAATCCTTTAATTAAGCTACACGTTGCAAGCTTCAAGAATTTATGTAATAATTCATGAGAGATGAAGTTGATATAGTTTTAGTAAAAGATAAAATATGACTCTTGGACAAATTAAGTACAAGTTTGTTTTCTTTGCAACACACTTTAATCAGATCAAGATTAGCTTAAAGACACTGACAATCGTAAATAAATTGAATTTTTTTCACAAAAAAATAAGATTTTTAGAAATCAAATTTAATATGTCAGCTTAACGAAAATCACAATCAAAGATGCAATAAACGGGGGTTGTACACGAAACTTGAAAAATCGTTCATTATTTTTTTTTTCCAATGCACGTCTGGAAAAGTTTTCATATCGAACCTGGCAGTTTAATCAAAGTGTATTGCAGATCGAGAGTACAGGGGTGGTATAAATGGGGTTGTGTAGTAGAAACGTACAGAAGCTATACGCCAATATGAAACAGCGGTAATCACTTTGCCAACTACTCGATGGTGGTGCTATAGCCTCTCTTCTCTTCTCTTCTCTTCTCTCGGTCCAACAGTTTCAGTTTGCAATACAACCTTTGGATGTATCCAAGCTCGTGCAAGCTCAATCCATTGATTTCTCGATCTTCGAATACTGCCTCGTTATCGCGCGCAATCACCAAAGGGTTTTCTTTTTACGTGTGTGTTTGTGCACTATTAGCCGAGAGTAACTTGTGTCGTGATTGGAAATATTGTAAACGATTCGTGTGTCATATTAAAGAAGTTTTTACTTGAAAAAATGTATGGCCTAGAAATAACTTTTTTTTTTTATTCCGTTATATTTGATTTTTATTTCTGGATGACGCGACTGGAGATGATGGCTATATGAATATCAAAAGAGCCGAAGCTTGCGATATTTCCAATAAAGTGATTGTTTGAAATGTGAATATAGGCAAATTTTTTCCTGTAAAAATGATACACAGAACTGTATTGAAAACTTATTTTATATAAAAATATTACATAAAACGTATTTTAAAATTTTTACATTATAAATTTAATTAGAAATACAAACCATTTTGATCGTAGATGAATAATTTAAAGAAATTTCACATATTTTATTTCTTTTAAACTCATAAAATTATACTAATCCCACAAAAATTTATTTAAAAAAAATCATCTAAAAATTACAAGCTTCGCTAAACAAAATCAAAAAAAGTGCCGACATCTCTTGAGAGCATATACCCACAAAAGAGTGTCTCGTGCGCACTTGAGAGTTTATCCATTGTTCGTAGCTACTACTCCCATTGCTACTGCTGCCATAGTGGCGCGCAAGCTTTGCCAAGCGTGAAAAGCATTGTGTTAGGATAATCCACGAGTGAGGAGCTAAGAAGCTATTTCAAAAAAAAAAAAAAAAATAAAAGAAGCGTTTAACGCTCGCGGCTAGCCTGGCGAGCAGGAAGTATCAGGTTGCGGTGTACGAGATTTCTCCTCCCTTCTTCTTTAGCGCATGCGTCGTATTCTGTTGGTGCTTGTTAGTATTCTGTTAAGTCCCTTCCGTGTCTTGGTATAAGTTTTTTTGTTTTTATTGTTTTTTTTTTTTCTAGGCGAGTAGTGATGGTATGAAGATGAAGTAAAAAAAATCATAGTTACGCGTACTCGTCTACTGTGCCATTCATTAAGTAGAAAACCGTTTCTGAAGAGCTTGAATATGTTGCAAGCGTAAACGACAGGCAAATTTATAAGCACGCGGTCATAGTTCTGCGAAGGAATGTTTTGTGATGGAAATAAATTGCACTGCTTGGTTTAAGAATGAATTTTTTTTTTTAATTTAGTAAATAAAATGTTTTTGTAATCATTCTTAATAATAAATTTTATTTTTTATCAATGAATTACATATTTTGGTAATTATTTGATTTAAATTAAAATAAGGGAAACTATGTTAACAGTCAATTAAAAAAAAAAGTTAATTCTAATACCTTGTGTGAAATGAGAAAATTAATGAGATTCATTTAAAATTGCTTCTATTTGAATTTTATCCGTTTAACAATTCAAATGAATATTCGAGTAATTCAAACGCAATAATTACATTGTTTAACTCTTTGTAAAATAAAATTTTTATTTGTACCAATGTAATCTCGCAAAGCTTCATTTACATATTTCTCCATTTTAAATAAATTAAATAATCCAGTATTCCACATCTGTAATAAAAATCTTTTACTTTAAAAAACCAAGCTTTAAAAATTGCAAGCTTAAAAAAAACAAGTAAGCTTGCAAGTCTCGTAGTCTGCCTTACTCTCATTTGATTTTCATGCTCGACGAGTTAAATTTTTTTGCAGCTCAGTCTGGTCGAAAGTCAGAGAGACGTCGGCGTCATTGATCTTGGCTATAAGATTGGGGAAGACGGGGTTGGAGATACAGCCAGCTTGGCCCCTCTTGCGTATATATATATAACAGGGTGCGGCAGTAAGATACAGCCTAAACTCAGTTCTTGCTTCGTATATATACGTATATTTTGTAGCTGTTTTGCCGTGAGACGATTTTTCATTCCAGTCAAGCGTTTCAAAAAGTGAAAAATCGCTGTTGATTCTTAGTCTACAATAAAACTTTTTATCCTACTTTTTTTTCAACTTCACTCCATATATATATTTTTCTTATCAATATACATTTTAACGAACGTGCTTGTTAACATATTCCGATATCTGTTTTCAACAAAGTAAAAAAAAAAGAATGTTTTTACTAAACAAAAAAAATTTTAGTTTAAAATTCAGGATAAAAACGGACGGAATATTCGTTATTATACACATAGGCTTCGTTGAGCGTACTAAAAGCAAAAAGTCATAAATCGAACGAGTATTGACATATGTGTACTACTAGATGCGTGTTCATAAGATCGGAAAAATGAGAACCGATGGATATAGTATATATGCTTCTGTAGAAACAGATCTATATGGGGACAACATCACGTAGACCTGCCATACATACACATTTATACATGTACTTACACACATCGAGCCTCTACAAGAGAGCTCAAGTTGAAAAAGGGACACGTTATTTGACGTAAGGGAAACTCGGCATATGTATACACATATGTTAGGATGAAAGTGCGAGTACGAGATAGACTCTATCTCTTAGGGAAAACTCATATATTACTCATTCACGTAGTAAAGTCTGAAAAAGCTCAACTTGCACACATACACAAACCGTCTCGTCGTCGTCGTCATCACCACCTTCGCGTATACGACGATTCCCCAAAGTAAATATCACTCGGTTTGCTGCAAAATGGCGATGTCACACAGAGAGACGAAAGTAAAACATAAGAGAAAACAAAAAACAAAAAAATTAGAAGAGTATGAGGTATAGAAAGAGAAAGCTAGCGCAAAAGACGGGTTATATGTGCGAAGAGTATATATAGAGAGCTTTCCGGGTGCGAACGAAAACAAAGAGAGCAGCGACGCGTTTATCGCTTAGCCCACGTGAAATCCTGGTGTATATATATATATGTTCAAGCACGCAGGGGACCGTATCTCACGACCGGCTTTCTGACAGAAAGAGAGAGTATGTGTAGGTTGAAGTGAGGGAGAGAGAGAAAAAGAGAGATGGTTAGAAAAATCTTTGCGTGCACCCGCACAGCAGCAACCACAATAGTTTCCTCTCCTCTTTCAACTCCCACATGCATGTACGTACGTATGTACGTGTATTCTGAAAAGCAACGGGAAAATCGCGTGAGCTTTTTTCCGGACCACTTTTTTGCTTCTCGTTAACTTTTTGTTTTTTCTTTCTTTCTTTGTACGCGTTGCTCTTCTTGTGCTTTCTTTTCTCGTCTATATATTCCCCTTCACAAGGTACATCTCGCTTCAAGGTGTGCTTTTTATTTTTTTATTTATTTTTTTTTTTTGTTTGATTTTTGTTAACTTTGTATGTGCTTGCTTGCTTACGCGCAGGGTAGAGCTTGATTTAATGAAAGCTTTTTCCAGTCGTTCGTTTCTCTCGTCTGGTTTCTGTATACGTTGCTAACGGTAACCAGATTAAATGTGTTTCTCTCTCGTACTAGTAGTAGTTATAGTAGTAGTAGTGTAATTTGTTTAGAGTGGTGGAATATAATGGCTTAAATGTTGGCGATATTTATGTTATAGTATACGTCTCTATTCTAGCTTAGATGATTACTGAGAAAAAGATTTTGCTTGATTAAATTAAGAGTGAAACTTTAATTACAAATAATTTTAAAATGAATTTAAAGTTATGTACGAAAAAAATTTTCAACTAATATCCTCAACTTAAAAATGTATATTTTTATATTTTTAATATAAATTTAAATAATCCTGTAACTACTTCATTCAGAGACCAAAAATAAGCAGCTAAAATTAAAAAAAAAAAAAATTGCCTCAATTTAAAGCAAAAATAAAATTTAAAATTAAAATAACCTATGCTTTCCACCCCTTCAACTACAAGCCTCTAGAGTCCTTAACTCTCTCTCTTTTTTTCTCTGAATATAAGCGCGCAACATTCGTTCTCACAAGTGTGTTATAACAGCCGTTACCAGCTACGCGCGCAGCTACTACAGAGTCGAGCAAAAATGCGTACCTACTCTCTCTCTCTCTCTCTTTCTCTCTCTCTTTCGAGGGTAAGTCGCAATCGCATTTTCACGCATAGAGTACGAAATCAATAATCAGAACGTTCTGAAATTTTCGCTGCGAATTGAGAACCACTGTTATAATATATACAGTATAGCTAGTAGCTCGACTACGCCACCCAACCCAACTCATCTCTCTCTCTCTCTCTCTCTCTCTCTCTCTCTCTCTCTCTCTTTCTCTCTTTCTCTCTTCTCTCCTTTCCTTTTCCCCTCAATTTCGCAACTCGCATACATGTACGCAGGAGTGAAGTACTAATATATAGTAGGGCTGCATGCACCCCCCGCAAAGACGATCAGGAGCAGCAGCAGGAGTATAGCACTGCGTGCTATACCGTGGCGTGACTCACTGAACAATAACGATGGAGTATATAAGGTGGAACACTTGGTGTGTCTTAAAGCTCATCTATATCCCCTACTGCATACACACTCACTCACTCACTCTATAGTTTTTATTAAAGAGAAGCATTCGCGTTTTTATAAGCTCTCATCATCGTGTTGAAAACGACCGTCTCGTAACTAGCATTTGCTATATGGGGCCTTATAATTGGCCGTTTATTATATGTGGATATTCATATATCCACGTAAAGCTTTATGGGACTCGTGTGTGATTACAGGCAGACACCGACTACATATACTGTTTTGTTGTTGACTCGGCTAGTAATTTTTAATTAAAAGTGACGTGAATATATACGCGATGTTGTGATTATAGTATTACTGAATGGCTATTTCCGTTCTGTTTTCTTTTTTTTGTTTTTTTTTTGTTTGTTTGTTTATTTAAACGCGATGACATATGTCTCGTGTTTCACACGTAATTAAGAAAAATGTTGCTACCTATACGTTCTCTAATGACATATTGCTCGTTTTCCACGCTTTTACTGGTTTTTTGGTGAAGATCGAAATTTGATGATTTAATGGGATTGTTTTTTTTTTGGTTATTTTGTAAATGTTTTATTTTTAATTGTAGTATTTGAAAATAAAGAAATTTTTAGTTTATCAGGTTTACATGTTAATGAATATGTTAAAATAAAAGTGTATACTGTATCGTGTGTTAAATCTACAATATTATTTGTTTTCTGTATAAAATGAAATTGTATTTTTAAATTTGGTAAACATGACTAGTATTTTCGTGATTTTCATGTTCGTAAATACAATATTGTTTTCATGAACAATATGTTACTACATAATTTGTTATAAAAATGTATTCTTTACAAGTTTTGTTTGTTTTTAAAAAAATAATTAATTAAACGCAATAAATAATTTCGTATCTTTTTTTTCTCAGCACTATATTTAATAACATTGAGTTCATCTTGCTTCAATTCAATAATCACAATTTTCCATCCAAAATAGAAGAAATAAAAAATTAAATCTTCATTTTTATTATTTAATGAAATTTCATTTACTCTAAAAGCATTCGATATCCTGTGAAAAGATCAAAAACGAAAAAAAAAACACATAAAACATTCATCACTACCTTTTTCCTAAAACAAATTTGACATTTATTTATTTCGCATTAAAACATTAGCATTAAAGAAAAAAAGACTCTTTACCACTTTGCTAAAAACTTGCTAATAAACTAAAACTCAAACTAAACCATAAGATATCCCATTAACGAAACTAACTTTAAAATACCAAAAACGACTTTCAGATGTTTTAAAAAGCTCATCTCCTCAACTTCGTCTAGTTCCATCATGCCAAAAGTAGACGTTCAACTCTAGAGATAGAGTGTAGTCATACCAAGCGTCAGAAGAAAAAGAGGAAAGGAGAGAAAAATCGGAAAAAGCGATAACGCAAAAACGAGCATACACACACACACACTCGAATAGTACGCGTCGACCGTTGAAAAGAGAGGCCATTTCGCAGTGACTTCACAAAAATATCCCACACACGACCAAGATATAATATATATTTGGTTTTACTCGTGGAAATATCACGGCTGTTTCACGTCAGCAACTCTCTTTCTTTCTCTTTCTCTCTCTCTTGGATGGCCGCTTTTTCGCGCCACATTTTCCTGTGAATTCTCTCTGGCTTTTAAAGCTTTCAAGCTGCTGTAAGATCGTGCAAATTACATTTGAGTGCAAGAGACTCCTTTTCTTTGCGTCTGCGCAGTATAGGCTTTTCTTTAATATACAAGGAAGTGAGAAGAAGTTGTTGGTTGGTAGGTTGATTAAGATTTATTTGCAAGAGAGAGAGAGAGAGAGAGAGAGAGAGAGAGAAGTGCTAAAGACAGAAATTGAGATGAGCTTTAGTCGGGATGTCTTTGAGAAAGTTGTATGTTATTTAGAACATTTGTTTGTGAATTTTGAATTGGTTAGTGTTAAATACGATTCGAAATAAATAATTCGCTGAAAATGTTTATTAATTCGTAATATCTGGTATTTTTAATTTTAAAAAATTAAATGAAGTTAATAATTAATAAAGTCACTCTTATAAAATTACATGATAATCAAAAAGAAAATAACACTAAACTAAAACATTCTCTCATGTATTTTCACAGCTACAAACAAATTTGTTTCATCTTGCATATATCATCGCATACAACAAACCAGCATATCTTCTTGCAAATACACACAAATTACTCATAACTTCTTGATTATACCAAAATTATCATATGTCCCCACCAAAGACTTGTCAAAATTTCATTGCAAGTTTGCACTCTCGCTTTAGCTCTCTGGCTCAAAGTTTCGAATCGTCCTTTAACTCAAAGCTTGGGCTCTCTCAAGTCTTGATAACTAACTTGCTTATAAGTCAAGGTAGAAAGAGAGAGATAGAATATAGAACTTGAAGCAAGTAAGCAAGCGAATAACGCGACTATATATATATGCAAGCTACACGCATCTCTCGCCAAACGCTAACACACAATCCACACAGAGTCTCGTTAAGCAAAAGAGATGAAGAGAGAAAGGCGATCGATGCCCCTCCTGATGCAGAGAGCTAGTATATAGCATATCTAGCAGCTTTGGCACGTACTGCAGTAGCTACTTGGAGAAAGAGACAACGATGTCATTCACAATGATATAGCGAGCGAGGACTTGGGTGCCACGGCGGTAGTAACAATTAGAGGATTTTGCTAGCCGCGAGAGCTCTGGCTTATGTATATCTATATATGCAACTAACTGAGGTGGTGGAAGCTGTGGCTTGCAGCCACAAACCTTCCCAAGAGAACTGGGTTACGAGTTTCTCTCTCACTCGCTATACTCTCTTTCTCGTGTACGTATGTATATATACTAGAACGTTTGCTTTCTCATTTTATCTCACTTGTGCTTTGTAAGTGAGCTAAGTGTAAAAAGACTCTTGCTTGCCCCTCTCCTTAAAAGAAAGAGTGTAAGCTTGCTTCGTTTCTTTTTTATGAGCCATTACAATAACACTTATTGCCTGCATATACCCATGCGAGTCAACACACTTGCAAAAACTATATACCTCTGTGAGTAAAAGAGAGAGAGAAAGAGAGAGAGAGAGAGAAAGATTGACTTTTGCGGCCTCTTCAATGACTTCAAGCTTGGTTGTATCTCTTTTGCGCTTTGAGAGAAGTTTTAAGATTCGTTATACGTACGTGCTTCTTCTTCTTTCTTCTTCTTCTTCGTATACACTTGGGTTGTTATATAGTATCCGGGTATCCGAATAGGTTGAATTTTATTACGTTACGGTGTTTGGTAAAAAAAAAAAGAGAGCTTGCGCGAGTGAAGTTGCCAGTGGGCGTTGTTTATACTTTGCAATTAATCCTTTTGATTGCTAATTGGACTTACGTTTTATTTTATTTTTCTTATTTATTTTATTTTTATTGAAGTTTTGAAAATTTCGTTTTACGTTTGTTTTTTTTATTGAATAAAAGGTGATAAATTAAATTTACAATAAAAAAGTAAACTTTTTGAAAGGTTATAGTTAAATAATTATAAAGTGTGATGCACTTTAAGAAATGAATCACAGTCGAGTTGTGTATAAGCACTTTAGATTAATGAAATATCTGGTTTTATTTTTTTTTTTTTCCTAAAACTTTCCCAAGACATGAAGATTGTAAATTATCTTGGTAGAAACGTTTAAGCAATAATTTATCGTTAATTACATATAGTTTAAGAGAATTTATCTAAAGAGGCGTTAATGATTTCTTGGCATTTTAGGTATATAGTAGTAAGGAAATCCGGTGTGGCCTAGGAAACAATTTATACGAACAATAAGGTTTTAATAGGTTGAATATGTGCTTGACTTCATTTAAAGTGTGTATACAAGAGAGAAAGAGAGTTGTATTTATTAACCTTCAAAATTTATGCTTTAATAATGGTCTTTAATCAAAGCTTTATTAAAGTGTTATGCAAGTATTGTTTAGATGCATTTTAATGAAAGTTTTAATAATGGTTTTTTGAAATTTTATAAATTATATTTGAAATATAATCACTGTATTAAAAAAAGAGAAAATTTTTAATACAGTAATTAAAATTTTGTTGCTAAAAAAATAAATTGCAAACTAAATTACTAATATTAAGGAGAAAAAACGTATATTTTCTTGATAAAGAAGTAAAGTTTGTGTAATTAGCTGCTTTTTTTTCCGTAACTCCATAAGACTTTACTTCTTGCATCAAACCAATCTTAAGCCGAAAAATTAGAGAAAAAAAAAATTAAAAATTTCCACTGAAGCTCTTCATACCATAAAAGCTCTAAAAAAGCTCATAAAAGCTTTCTGAACCATATATTCTATATCCTAAACCAATCAATACAAAAAGCATCAATCTTTAATACTCATATAAATTCACCAATACATCTATACCCAAATTTCCCTCTAACGCATAAATGCAGATACAATAGCCAAATACATAATATACAAACACATACTTATGTTAGGCACGTACACAAATGGTATCCGCAACGGGTTATATCGTTATAGACTTGCGTTGAGAGAGGATACATATATACCTTTATATCGATCGAATATCTCGCTCTGTCGCCTCGACTATGCTAACCGGAAATTCCTCGCACGGATATATATCCTCTTCTTCCTCCTCCTCCTCCTTCTCTCTCAGGATGTGCTGCAAGCACGTTACGTGCCACCCAACTTGCACACATCACGCCACTCTTATTGTTTATGCCAAGGAGACTTGGCTTTTCCCTGCGCTCTTGGTAAATATTGATACGCTTTTCACTTCGTTCTTTTTATTGCTATATACGTATAGGTATATGTATATATTATATGGTAGCTTCGTGTTTCAGGTTGAATTGAATTTTAAAGATGCACTTCAAGAAGGATGAGAAAGTTGAAAAAGTGACTTGACTTTACGTTTTAGGCTATATATATATATATATATATATACCAACTGTCCAAAAAAATTTGTTTTTTGAACTTTTATGTTTCTTATGAATTTATGGTGTGTCATCTATGATGAAATCTGTCACAACAGTTATATATATTTGTACATTTATTTTTATAATTCTAGTACTTACTTTTAGACATTTTTGCTTTTAATTTATTAATCAGAAAACGAAGTAGAATTGAAATTACTAAAGTAAATTATGCATTAATAACTAAATAATTCAAAGCAAAATTCCACAGTAGCTTTCACAGTCCCTATATTGACAATCCCAATGATATTATCTTGAATTCAAGCAAGTTCCATTATACATACACACTCTATATATTTCACGTCATTCACTTAAATCTCTCCTCCCGTCTGTCACGCTTTTTCCCATATATACAAGCCAAATAAAAAAAAGAAAGAAAGAAAAGAAAAAAAAGAGGGTCAAACCTCCGAGTGTTATGTTGAAAGACACATACATGCATATACAGTAGCATTTATATACACACTCACGTTGTTGCTGCTGCTACTGACACACATAATTCAAGCAAACTCTCTTGTTGCTATATTATCATCAGCCATCATCACCATTCTACTGCTGTGCCTCTAATTAGTTTCATTATATACCCTGTACAATAGCTTTCGTTAAACGTAGGAAATACCCTTTCTATACTCCTCCTACCTCGTTTCACGTTCAAGCAATCCCGTATTAATTAATCATTTATCTTGTTTCTTCCTTCTACTTTATTTTTTTTTTCTCTTTCTATCTCAACTTATCTTCCGTTATTTAGTGTTTGTAACCAAGACTGATTTGCATGGTTACTTACTTATGGTTGCGTAATTTTAAAATTTTGCGAGTGTCTTTAAAGTCATGATTTTGTGTTATTTGAATGAAGAGTGTTTTTAGATGTGAGTCGAAGTTGTTTGGTTACGCTTCGAGTAGCTGTTTTATTATAGCGAATGATGATTTTAATGTTTGCGATGATTATGGTCATTATGATGTAGATGATTGTTGTTTTATAAATAGAATATAGTTTTTATGTTATGTAAATATAATGTTTTATTTCGAAATTACATACATTGTAAAGTATTGTTTTTAAGCTATAATATTTTAAAGTGTTTTAGAAATGAAAATATTATCTTTGTATAAATAAAAAAGTGTGCGGTTATCAATAAAATATTATAGAAAAAGAAATCAGTGCAATGAAAAATAAAATACAAGAAAAAAAAAAGTACTTGCAGGTATATAGAATCTCACATTCACCCTTCATAGTACCTACTCTCCTCTTTTTTACTTTAACACCTCTTGGGAAATCAAAATCGTCGAGAGATGCATCTAGAGCTATAGATGGCAGACTAGATAGACAAGAGCGTTTTTCACACTTTTTATTGGCCTACTATACAGTAGTAGTAGTGAGAAAAAAGAAAGAAAAAAATAACAGAGAATCGAGGAGACTGAAGAGCATATGGCTTGTCCCAATGGAAGTCGATTCGGCTCTGAGCCAAAGCAAAAAGATATGTATAAGAGAAGTGAGGCAAAATAGACAGTAGCATTGCGATTTGGGAATCGATTTTTTTTTTCTTTTTTTCTTTTTGTACTTGCCAGATGCGACCTTTATCGGCTGAATGACGGTGAGATACTTAGATGGTCGAAAAAGAATACTGTTTTGTATGTAACGATTAAATTTGCAAAGTGTTCTATAGGTGACAATTTTAATTCCATGAGCTAGACGGTATTAAAAATTTATAATCTCAAAGTATATAAAAACGTAAGTGCGCACACAGAAATGATAAAAGAAGAAAGAAGAAATACCGGATTATCGATAATAGACCGAGAGAGAAGAGAAGAGTTGCTGCTGCATTTACGATGTGTTCCCTTAGAGTATTAAGACAAAAAAAATAAAAAACAACTTGTGTGCTAGAGCTGTACTTATAAAGGAGAATGAAGAAACCGGATGAAACGAAGACGAAAAGTGAAGGACGATGCTATATGCTGCTGTTGCTATATGCTTACAATCCTATAAAGTCGTCAACAAGAAGTATACACGTTATGTGCAGCAGCAGCAAGGTAGTATGCAGCCAAGCGTTGAAGCTGAGAAAAAAAAGAGAGAGAGAGAGATGTGTGGGAGGTTTTTGTAGTATTACATGTATGCCTATATATAGTGCATCACGAGGACGTGAAGACTAGCGACTTCGATTTTTCTTTCTCTCATGCACATCTTGGTGTATTAAAAAGAAGAAGAAGTATCTTGAGATGCAAGAAAGAAAGAGAGTATATACATACATCATGTAAGGAGCGTGGGAATCATTGAGCTGGTATATTTATGAAGTTGCTCTCTGCCTACCCAAGAGAGAGAATCTTTTTGCTTGAGAAAAAGAGATAGAGGAAATTTGAGTCATCTCTCGTCACTCGAGATATATATTTCCTTTTCTCTTCGATATATATCTTCTATTACTATAAGTGTATATATAGACTATCGTGCTTTAATGCTCGGTTTTTTTTTTTTGCTGTTTTGTTTTTATGATATGTTTGATCGTGGGCTCGCGTATACACGCGAATGGCTTGTCGGATTAGAAAAGCTTGGAAGACGAGGCGAAAGGTATTAGGAAAATTGCGAATATGTCGAAACTGATATATAATAGCTTAAACTTGTTTTAGTCACGTGAAGATAATTTTCTTCGCAAGACAAAGTTATTTTAATGTTTACGAATGGTATATAGGTATACTGAAAAATATTTTTTATGTAACTGGTTAATTGAGGATATGTCAATTTAAGTTTTTTAAAATATTTTTGTAACAAGTAAATGTTTGTAATAAAATATTGGTATTAATGTTAATTTTTTTTTAGTTTTTTTTGAAATATTTATTATTCCAAGACTGTATTTTGCTTGATTGCATAGTATTATAGGATTTTATTTTTTTAGACTTCGAAGTAAATTTAAAAGTTTTAACAGATGCATTTAACGTCATAAAAAACGTCTAGACTTGGGACTCTCTTTTTTAATGCTTCACTTATATTACGAATTATTCATGATATTTCTCATTGCTAATTCTTAACGGTACATTTAACTTTTTTTTCTCCTTGTTTTTTTATTTTCTATAATAAATATAATTTTTAGCAAGTATTTTTCATTTGAAACATCAATTTCTATTCAGAAACTTTTTTTTAAATAAATTATCTGTTAATTCTACTCAACTTCTATAAAAAGAAAATAAAAAACCCTTTTAAATTTTTTTTTCTTTTAATCCTAAAGAAAGATAAAATCCATTAGTACGTAATTACTAAACTCCCTTATAAAAAGAAAAAAAAATTTTAAAACTAAAAAAGAAATAAAAAAGTACAAAAAACTGAAATAAAACCTGTAAAGAGATAAGCCCAGCGCATCGACATTAAGTATATAACCTCATGCAAAATTTTCAAAGGCTCTCATATCTTCTTTCCCAAACCTGGTATTTTGCAACCATGTATACACGTTTCACCGCGTCACGCATCAGCTTCTACCGTAAATACACACCCAGGGTTTTACGTCAAAAACGTCAGTAGTCCAACGACTCATACTAACTTATACGTATACCCCCTTTACACAGTGTATGTGTGTGTGTAATTCCACGGATATGCGAGTTCATCGTCCTTTTTCGCATGTGTGCTCTGCACGAAGAATATGATGAAACGCACAAACCAAGAGAAAGATAGAAAAAAAAGACCGGACTTTTGTGAGTAGGTATACTATTCGATACTCTTGGAATCGAATCCTCGAAATTTTCAATTTCCCATCACGAGACCGATTGCATGTATCGGATGAAGTTTCGAGATGTGTGTGTTACTCTTTTAGGGTTCAGCCTTAGGGCTATTGGCCTCTTGCCCTGCTTTTTTTCGCTCTCTTTCTTGAATGGTTTATCGGACTTTTGGGTATATATAAAGAGACTAGACTGATTTTTGAGACTACATTTCAATTTACGTTTCTTAAGATGAAAAGTTGCCTATGTTTTGTGACTGAATAAAGCTTTTCATCTAATTTTTCTTTTTCCTCAATTTTTAAATGAAGTTTTGATTTCAAATATCTGAAAATCTTTTTTAAGTGCAATTGATTTTTTACAGGTTTAACAAATAAATGATGAATTGAATAATAGAACAAATTTATTGGACTTTTTTTTAGTGTTAATTGATTCTATTATGCTAAACTAAATAGGACAACGTTAAAACACGAATTAAATAGCCGGAAGGTTAAAAATAGCTGGTAATACATATAATTGAAAATGCAAAAAAGAAAAAAAGAAAGTAAATTTTCGAACTCGTTACTATGCAAATAAATTCGTCACGCGATCAGTGAACATTTCCAAGGTAATTTTCACCCTTCGTTAACTTCATTTACTCTCTCTTTCTCTTTCTCTCTTTCTGTATACGAGATATCGAATTCCTTTAAAGGCCACTTTGACCGAAACGCCAGATGAGACCTCCTATGTGCTTACCTATATAGATACATACATATGCATTTTGCCAATATCGCGTTTTGCACTCGAGAGCACCACTTATGGCCTTTTGTATATCGATCGATTCTCAAAGTTGCAGATCACAAGTTCTATATAGGTATACCTACCCTCAATTTTTCTCATTTTTTTCTCTGTTTCTCCTACTTTTTTTACTTTTCTCAGAACTGTGAAAAAAAGCTTGTCTAGATGCAAAAAAGAAGAAAAAGAGAATCGTTTAAGCTATGTCGTTAACGGAGCATCGAGTAATATGTATAGATACTCTGGAGAACGAAAGATACGATTAAATTGATTTTGTAAAAGAAGTCAGTAGTGCGAAAAGACAAGAAAATCGAACGACTAAAAGAATTCTTTGTATACAGTTGAGTCTATAAATTTTTTCCTTTATCGTAAAAAAAGCTACACTTCAAGCGTGAATAATGTCAAGTAAGAAAAAAAAGGGACAAAAAAATGGTTGTTTGGAAAAGAAGTTTGAAAAGAGTAGAAGTTTCAAAGTTATTAACTTGGTGATTGATTAAATATTGATTTTTATTTTTTTTATGAGTCATTAATATTTGTTTGTAATAATGGCAGGTTCTTAATTGGATATTTTAATGAATTAATGGAATAAAATTTATGTATAAAAAGTTAAATAGCAATTATTATTTTTATTATTCAATATCAATATTTTATATTGCAACTTTAAGTGCTTTTACTTAAAAAATTTTGCATTGGATACAGAATCAGGTATATACCTACTCAAATATGAAAAGTTGTAGAATTTGATTTCATTAAAGTTTCATTTTGATACTCTTAACATAGAATCAAATATGCGTCTAAAAGTTTTAATTGGCATAAATTTTACTTTGACAAACATTTTTTTTTTCTTTTTTTTTTTTGTTTACCATGAGAACAAAAGAGCCAATATACCATGTGGTAAAACATTTTTAATTAAATTTTTATAATTAAAAAATTAATTTATATGAAAATTGATTAAACAAATACACTATCAAAAATTGTGACATAATTTATTATATTAATAGATATTACATAAATCTTTTAAATGAAACAACCATTCAATCATATAAATAAATAAAATCTGAATAAAAACACTTGAATTTCCAAAATTATTTTAAATCAATCAAAATAAAAAATTCAAAATAACCATAATAAAAAAAAATAATAATAATCAAGTAAATAACATCAAAATATATACAAAATAGATACAGTATATCAGCAAAACCACTCTCTTTATACTCATCTTCTTTTCTCTCTTCATCTCTCGGAAACGAGGCTATACCTCCACTTGACAATTAACGAACTCCTCAATTAATGATCGATATAGTATGATAGAAAGAAGAAGGGAGAAGTAATGATCGGAAGAGGCTCTCTTTTCCTATTATACCTTCCCTCATCTCTTTCCCTCTATATACCTACATACATATCCAAAGCCCAATATATCTGTATGTACTTCTACTTACGTATGTGTGTATGAGTATAGTATACGTGTCAGCGGTTTTACACACAAGACCCATTATATATGACAACGAGTTAACGCATCGATTCGATAGCCAGAGGCAAATCAAGTAAAGGGAAGGAGGAGGAGATTGAGAGTATAAGGAGGGTATATATATATAGAGATATAGAGAGTATGAGGGCGTATACACATAACGTTCCGGTTGATTATGTATGAGAGTCTCGCTCGCATTGTCAATGCACAGTCTGAATTCAAGCTCTGTATTGATATGTATACCTATATGTATGTGTGTATCTATTATACCGGTAATTCCGGCATGATACGAATGTGTGAGGAAATAATGCAGTTGTGTATTATTATTATTATTATATGCATGTTTATGCTCGTTATTCTTATTTGAGAAGAAAGTATGTATAGGTATATAAGTTAGCTACTTTTATGAATGAAAAGATACGATGAAATACATATAGGAACTATATCTATCTATCTATCTATCTATACCATTGCCATATCGGCTTCTCTGAACTTTATATAGGTCGAGAGAGAATAATTGATTTGCGAGCTTGAATATCGATGTTTGTTTTATGTCTGTATATGTATGTGGGTGATTTATGAGGTACCGGTTTAACTATGCAAGTTCTCTTATTTCTCTTTCGCGCTTGTATTAGGTGGTAGAATAAAAGGTTTGAGATTGGTGTGTTGTTTTTATTTTTTTTTATTCTATTTTTATTGCACTATTTAAACGATATACTATTTGCAGCTGTGCGGAGTGTGGATTTTATTAATCGGATGTGTTTTAGTGCTAGTCATTTTTTTTATGATTTATGATGCATATTATTTTTTATCTATTAGAAATGCGAGAATTAATGAGGGATGATTAGTGACTTAATAATATTTGTAATTAAATGTAAGGAAATGATTTAAGTTAAAGATTTTAAAATGATGATTGGCAATTAATTATTGATTGAGTTAATTATTACAGGTTTTTTATTGTTTCTGTATTATTTCATTGAAATGGATTGTATTATTGCATTTGATTTGTTTTGACAACAAAACGAAATACCGATAGAAATCAGTGGCATTTAATTAATCGATTTGTAGATTTGTAGTTAATGAAACGATTGATTGAAATAGACAAGTTGACAAGTATGTATGTATGTATGTATGTATGTATGTATGTATTTATAATGAATGAATGGAACAATGAGTTTGTATGCGTATATGTATTTTATGCGTCACTGCATATCCCGTTATTTATAT
>JAPYZE010001464.1:0-24781 GCA_030522805.1 Leptomastidea abnormis | reverse complement strand
TAAATTATTTATCCAAAAAACTTGCATTTACTTAAAAATAAATTGCTAACAAATAAAAATCATAGTAACTTAATACTTATTAAACATTCAGATGGCACTATTTTTGTTATAAATTGACATTAAAAAGTTGTTTGTGTCACGTCGGGTATTAAATAAACTTCAAATATAAAAGTTTTTATTTTATCTATTTGAAATTTTTACTTTTCACATTTGATAAGCTTAAATTTAATTCTTAGGCCCTTATAAATTATTTCCTAAAATCTGAGCGGACCGAAAAATGCATTTTCTGGCCAGAGGTTCCTTAAAAATCGCAAACACGCGCCATCAGATCACATAAAAAAGCCTCAATCATCTGACCATCGACAACATCCAGATGATCTAAAATATCTATATTTTAAAAAATTTTTGAAAAATTTTCGATTGTCAATTTTAAAATATTTGAAACTTCAAAATGTCAGTTAATATAAGAGTTTACCCCGCTGTTAATGTTATACTTAGGTATATCCTCCCGAAAAATTGTGAACATCATAACTTTTTTTTTATTTTTATTTTTTTTTTCTGCTTATTTTAAAAAATAATTTTTTTTAAGTTTCTGCTAAATTTCTTAAAAAATGTTCAATGAGACAATAAAAAATTGTATTTTAGTTAGCACTTATACCGTATGCTAAAAAGACTCTAAGATTCTCTCAATATGTACTATTCCACCCTTTAAAGGTAAAAAATTAATAATTTTTTTTATATATAAAATCAGGCATACATTATTTAACTGAAACAGCATGCAAGAAGATTGTCTTCTCAAATAATACGTAGGTATTCTAAATTTAAAGCATATATTTTTTTTTTTAACAGCACTTAGCGACAAGCATAAAATATTTTTCGCAACGGCGTGTGCATATACCGATACGAAATACTGCGTTCGGTGCACGTGTACAAAAATGACTCAAAATGTATACAACTACACACACTTTACAGTGCATAAAACATTTTTACAGTATTTTTAAAATTTGGCTTATGTTGAACAAGTTGCTTTCAAACATGTTAACAAAGTGTAAACAATCTTCTCACTATACTTGTTTCAAATAATAGTATTCACAACTTATGCTTCGGCAGTGTTTTTCTCAACTCGCGTGACATAAACATTTTAATCAATGATATATAGTTCCCTATCTTTATTAAATTATAAAAAATCGAAAATCAAATCTTGGAACATGGCCTAAGGTTATTTACTAAATCGTGGATTTATTATCTAAACAGTTCCAATTATCGATTGATTCGATACGTCAAATTTTGGCCATTAAAATGTTAAAAAAATTTTCTACTACGATATATCACGTTTCATCACTATGATTCAATATTCTTATATATTTTCATCATAATATTTATAGATAAATGCAACTACCATTCACTTCTCTATGCTACTCAAAAATTTATCACTTTTCTCAATAAAACTTCATATGCAATGTAATTTCGCTGTTTTGAATTGATCCCTGACATGATAGAATAATATTTTCTGTATAATATGTACAAAATACCATTCTAATATGCACAGATTTTTTTAACTTGACTTGCTTGAGAGGGCAGATACATGTAAAAATTTTTAAAAATTATTATCGTTTTTTTTAATATGTCAGAAAATTTAAGAATGTGCCTGTACAATTTTAAAACGAAATTTAAACTATTTTTTCTCAACTCATGCGCTATAGAGTTATAAGGTAAAAACTTCAAACGTGTTTTTTATCAAGTTGCTTTTTTCTGATGGTAAGCACGATCGAGCGAATGTATTCCACCAATTTTAATTTTTTTCTCAACATTCGTTATATTTAACAGTTTTTTAAATGTTTTTTTTGCAAAAAAAAATATAAAAAGAAAAAATTTTATTTTCTAACATTATTAAAACCAAAAAATTTTTCTGTAATCTTTTTTATAAAGATTCATTAATTCTTTTTACCAAAAAAAAAAAAATTGTAAAAAATAGTGATTTACTATGTATCTGACCCTTTAAAAGCACGTTTCGCAATTGCGATTCGGAAAATGATTGTTCAATACGCGTAAAAATAAAGATTTTCGATAAGTGTGATTTACTTTGCTGGGTGACAAACTTCAGATTTGTGAATCAGTTTTTTTTTACTTTTATTAAAATGTACTAAAGTCATTTTAAAATTTTTTTCACTGCAAATAATTAATTTTTTTATCATTTAAACTTAATATTTCATATCCTTAATATTGCAAAGATATACAAAATTGCTTTCAATTAATAATAAAGCTAAAATTACTTGTGATAAAATATAGTAGTTCTAACTATACTTCATAATTCATATTTGGCAGATAACAAAATTAAAATTATTTAATATTATTTCATTCCCTCTAGCCTATCGCAACTTTGAAATGATTTTTAGGCTCTCGTGGAATAAAATATCGTTCGATACTGATGGGAAAGTCGTTTTTTAGTGCCTCAAACTTTTCTCCCTCGCTTTGCTCAGGCAAAATCGTCCTCTGCGATAAAAAACTGACTTACCCACACGTGTCGAAGTATACTATTAATGAACGTATATGTAAACTTATATTTACATAAAATCTTGATTAAAAAAAATTAACTACTTACTTTTGTAAAAGTAAGAAAGTAGGAATAATACGCAAACAAAGATATTACATAAATAGTAGTAAAGAATAAAAATTAGCTCGCATCTTTATAAAAAAAGAATGCTTTGTTCAATTGAATGATTGGACATTCAAAGAGAAACTTAAGATGGGGGATTAATAAAAAGAGTATAATTACTGATTATCCCGTGAATGTCAACAGTCAAAAATTGAGAAAAATCATCAGATACGCAAACGTTGACATTGTCGGTGCAACTGGAAGGAAGTTGAACACATCCAAGAAGTGCTGGTCTTCGAGGTTCGTTGACAACAGCTAATTTGCGACTCCAGTACTCATCGAAATTGGGAGTCAAGACAATCTTCGGAATAGCAGTTTCCTTTTTTGCAATTCCTAGGTCAGCGCTTTGACTGCCTGATAATCTGTAACTAGAACGAGGACTAATACCACTGCCTACAACCGGACTGCTGGCACTACGACTGAACAGACCCGTTCTACTGCGTCGATTCTGGCCTTTATCTGAACTTTTGAGGAGCTCTACGTTCCACCATGCAAGTTCGTCACAGCTGACTGAAAGAAGTATAGGCATACTTATGGAAACGGGCGACCAGTGTAGTTGGCAAACGTGACTACAGTGCACCGACAGCTTTTCCAACTCAACTAGCGTTTCCAGTTCAATTATCTAAAAAAAATAGATTATTTAATTAATTTTTACATGTGATTTTTAAATTTAAAAGTAATTAATTTTTAAATTTAGATTAAACGTACCGATATATCACCAGTGTCAATAGCTACAGCTAAATATTTTTCATCTTTTGAAAATTTACAAATGTTTACTGGTTGCTTGTATTCATGATATAAATAAAGTTCTATTTTGAATTGATCTACTTGAAGATTTTCTATATCCGGCAACATGTACACAGCTACACTTCTTTCATCTTTAATCAAGGCTAAAAAACTTTTACAGTCACTTAAACAGCTGTAGGTAATTGATCCATCACTATTTGGATATCTGTCTACTTCTTGCCATTCAGAATTTTTAACTATCCAATATTTTATAACTCCAGTCAGTGATATAGTCAATAGGCTTTCCTCTGTTATTTTATGAACGAACGTTACTTGGTCCGTACCATCAATCACTTTGGATATTTTAGTATTTTCCCAAACCTTAAATAGAATAAGAAAAAAATGTATAAAAAAGAAATTTTTCAAATTGATATTAGTGATAACAGTAGATTATTCACCCTTAAACAATTTTCTTCTTTAGATAGAGCAACGTAATTATTTTCTAATTGTAATACATCTATAAATTTTTCAATAGAATCTAACTTAGATATTTGCTTTGATTGTTCAGTTATCATATCATAGACTATTACAGAACCAGGTTCTGTAACATAAATAAGTTTTTTTGCGTCATAATCAAGTTTAATATTTGCAATTTTTCCGTGATTTGATTCGATTTTGGTTGCCATTTCTTTACCACAACGAGTTGTCATTGTGGTTGGAGTTGTTTTTAGTATGACAAAATTGTCTTCTCCATAATTTTTCATTTTTGCATCATACAATAGTTTTTTAACCGACTTCGGCTTTTCATCACCAGTTATTCTCCATCTATGAATCCATCTTTTTTCACTACCACATATCTGAAAATCATAAATTTTACTTTTTATTATTTAAAATTGCATAAACTATTAATAAAATTTATGATTAAAGATACCAACCAAATGAAAATTTTCATTTGCCAACCAGTAAGAGTCAAGAGAGGTAACATTACCCTTAAAATAAGTTATCAAGTGATCAGCATTATATGCTTTCACCACAGTAATTATGCCTTTGGAGTTTCCAATTATTAAATATCTAGCGTCGTACGTTATCGTAGCAGCAACATAACTTGTATTTTTACTTTTTTCCTCTAATTTTATGTACCTTTCGTAACTGTGAATATGATCTTGCTTATAAAACCATTTGAAATATAACGCCATTTTATCCGTGACAACTACCAAACAATTGTCTTCTTTTGGATTAGTTGCAAAGTATATAATCTTGGGATCGTTAAGTTGTAAATTATATTGTGAAACGTAAATGTAATTATTTTCTGATTTTTTTGCATATATTCTTATGACAGAAATACTTTCGTCCATGATATGAAGTAAATTATCTTTTGAAGATAAACATATTCCTCCAAAACGATGTCTAACAAATAAGAATAATAATTATTACATGTTGTAAATATAAAATTTCTTCAAAAAAAAAATTAACTCACTTTTTATAATTATCACGCCACAGCGCATTTCCGTGTACATCCCACAACTAAAAAAGATTTTACATTTGAATTAAAAACATAAGAATGATAAAATTTTTATTTTTTTTACTCTTATTCATTAAAAAAAAAATCTTATTTTTTTTTATAAAGTTTTTTAAAGTATAAAAACATACCACTACAGTTCCTGCGTTTGTACAAGCAACTATCTTATCATTTATAGTAAATTTCATGTCTGTGATATGCTCATTATTAATTAAAAATGTTTTTATGCTGTCATCCCGTTTACCATCAAAAACTCCTGTCCAAAAATGTTGTTTAGACTGTGGACTTTGAGCTGGAATACTAAATTTATTACTTGCATAATCTATGTCACTTAAATCGAACAGTTTTAAAGTACCATTATCACTTAAGGCCAAAAAATAATTGCCAGACATAGATAAAACAATTTTTTTTATACTTAATTGCTCATCATGTCCTACAAAAATTTTTCGCTCACGATTAACACAGTCCCATAATATTATTTTTCCATCATCACTTCCTACTAAAAAATGGCTTGGTTGATCAGTAAAAGCTACAGTGCTAGCGTTTGCAATTACTTCTTCACAAAAATCTAAATATGGATTTATCATATCTCTTTGATGTGATAAATAAAGAGCATGTGATCTAGCTGAAGCCAATTTTTTAGCTGTATCTTTAACAAAACCTTCTGAATGATCTAAGGCAATCTGAACTAAATCTAAACATTTCATCATTCTATGTTTTGCTAAAGTGTTCGCATGATTTTCTAAAAATTTTTCGAGATCAACAAGATTTGACTCAATAATCGGATCTCCATTTTTAGTAATATATTTACGATACTTTTTTAAATCTATAAATAAATCACTTAGACCAGTATAATTGATTTTTGCTTGAAGAAAATCAAAATCTATGTATAATTTAGAAAATTCTTCAAACAATTCTGCTTGTTCTAAATGATGACCAATATAAGAAAAGCTATAATTATCATTTGGCAGTTGAGAGAAATTTCCTTTACAGTAAGTTCGATATTTATCAATAAATAATCTATGTTTATCTCTTAACTGTTCATAAGTTAATTTTTTTCTAAGATGGCACAATAGCAGGTCATGCACTCCATACACATAACTTCGTAAATCACCATTCCACTTTTTTGCAGCAAGTGATTTGTGACAAAAATCTAGCATTTGATCATCAACTGAATATGGTTCTTCATCCCATAAAATTTCTAAAGTCTGAAAAATAAAAAAGTATTTGAAGAAATTTTCTAAATTTATCAATATATTTTTTAGAAACTTATAAAAACGTTTAATTAAAACATTGAATTAAAATTGCACCAAAATATTTAAGTTTTTTACCTTAGGCATAATATTCACATCTTCACTAAAAATAGCTAAATTCTCATAACGTTCTCTTGTTTCCTGTTTTAATTGATCAATGCACATATCAAATGTTGCTTCTTGAATTTTCATAAATTCTTCAATTACTCTGTAAATAGTAAGATATAGGTTACTGTAAAGATATTATAAAATTTAACATTTAAGTAATTATTTACCTATTTTTAGAATTTTTTGTACGAAGACAATTTAAATAATATTCCCATCTACCATTATTATGTATCATATCATGTTTAAAGTTTTCAAATTGTGCTGCAAACATAGCTATTAATAAAGGCATTCCTTTGCATTCTGCATGAATTTGTTTTGCTTCTGATGGCAATTGGTCAGTACGTATATCAAGGACCTTTGCAAATAAACCTAAAGTTTCTTGTTCAGTGAAACCATGATCCATCTAAAACACATATATTTCACTTAAATTTTAATATCAATAATAATAAATCATGCATTAATTACCTTGACTGTAAAATAATTTCTTTTATTCAAAACTCCTATATCTGCTGTAATCACTAATGTTTTACAAACAAAATCAAATCGATCTACAATTTCTTTATGACAAACATCATCTAAAATTAGTAAAGCATTTCTGTGACTGGGTTTTCTAAAATGATTTTCTATTACTTGTTTCAGAGCTTTTTCTAAAGAATCTGAATTTACTGATTCCAGATCTGTGTTTAAACTTTTAATTTGATGGTATAAGGCATTCAATTGAATTAATATTTCTTCATCAATGTTACGTTTGTATCCAAATTTTATCCAATAAATTTCATTCTAAAAAATATTTTAAGATCTTAGAAATTTAAAAACTGCTGTACTTTGATTAATATAATTTTCTGCACTTTTGAAATAAAATTTAAAAAAAGTATACAAATTAAAGTTATGAACTTACATTGAATAATTTTAATGTTAAATCTTTCTCTTTAAGTATACTTGCTGCCAAACATGATTTTCCAAAACCTTTCATACCATGAAGTGCTATATATCCATTAGGTTGCAAATCTTTCAATGCATTTTTGAACTTATCAATCTAAGAAACAAATAGTATGACAAAAGTATAAATTAAAAGTACTTATTAAAAAATAAATATTATACAAATTACATGTATTAAATCCAGCCAAAACTTACATTTAATAAATCCGAAAGCAAAAGTAAGATAGAAAATGTTGTTTAGTACAGGGTAAACTGGTTAATATACAGGGAGGGTATAAATGGTATAATTAATAGCAATACTTTTAAAAAATTCTTACCATTTCTTCTCTTGTTACTGTTAATGGAGAAACTGGTTGTATGTAGGGATAAATAAGAGACACATCATTATCTGTAGTTCCAGAGGCTGTTGTTTCTAATATTTTGTCTATTTCATCACTCAACCACCAGTATTGATTTCTCAATGATTGATGAAAAACTCCAAAAGCATTGGGTCCTCGACTAATACAGAAAAAATATAAACATGTTTTTGAAGTTATAAAAATATGCAATTGAAATAGAAAAATACATACTCTGGCAGTATATCTAATAAAATTTGAGCTCTTTCATTTTTACTCCTTCCTTTCTCTATGTTATTTACATCTTCTGGCTTCAAAATGTATTCAGCTGTCAATGGCGGTATTATCCCATTGTAAACATCCAAATCATCAATTATGTTTTGTCTCATTTGTCTAAGAATATTCTGATGTATTTGATCCATTGTTAAACAATGATCAGACATTTTTCTTGGATTACCTAGTATCACAGATCTGTAAAATTAAAAAATTAAAATCTAAATTTTAATTATTAAGAATAGCTTTAATTCATAGCACGTAGTTGTTTGAAAGGTAGAACATTAGATAAAGAGATTTGATAAAATTAACCGATTAGAAAAGTAATTTGATGAATCACCTGTAACCAAGGAAATTAAGTACTAACCCCTTATCTGGTATAGGTACTAAAACAGCTAAAAAGACCATTTGTAGTCCAATAAATAAAACAAAAGGCACGGCAAAACTACAGAATTAAAAGGAATAAAAACAAAATCAACGAGAAAAAAAAATAAAATAAAAATAATAATTTCGTAAAAATATAAGAAAAATATAATCTAAACACTGACTTACATTCACAAAATCATGCATTCCAGGCCACAGGACGAATCACTTTTTTTAGCAATATAGTAGCAGAAATTCTGCTCTATATCTAATATCATATAAAGCCCTGTGGCAAAAAAGCGGAGTTTACTCGATCATCCTATAAGAAACTCCATCACGCAGTTGGTTAAATGCTGACTAAATATCCATCGTCTATTACACGATGGAATATCAAACTGCAAGGACAACGTTTTCGTCGTTGTCGTCGAGGAGCCGATGACGAGAGATCTATGTGCTCCTACGCAGCTACCGTGTGTATCTATGCAGGTGCCGTGTAAAACGCGTGCTCTTTGTTTAAAGACACATACAAATACAAAACTCTATCTTATATACACACACACAAACATTCACAAATACAACGAGTTGTAAGAAACAGCCATGAGACGCAGGCGTTCTCTTTTTATGCGCTTAGTCTACAATGCACATAATAAGCGCGAGCGCGACGACAACATAATAACTGCAACGTCTGCAACTGCATCCAATCCCCTTCCTTTCTCACAAAGTCACGACGATGCAACTGCACTATATGGATGCAGTTTCAGATTCCATCCTTTCCTTTTTACGCTGTTTCGCGTTTTTCGCGCGAGTATTTGGAGATTGTTGAAAATGCACAAATATTTAATGATTAATTATAATGAAAATTTTCTTTGTGTCAATTACAATAACAGATAGTTTATGATTTAGTTGTTATTTTTCATATTTTGTTATTTTACTTAGTTATGATATTATTTTTACTTTATAAAAATTTATATTAACAATATTAGGTACAATTAAAAGTTTATTATGTAATATTACTTTAGTTTTTGAAATATAATTGCTAATTTATTTGAAATATTTTATCTGTAAAATTTATAAAAGGTAATTATTTTTGAATTAAAAATAAAAAAACAACGGAGTAGAAATTTACTTTATCTTATTTATTAAATACAAAATCTTAGAATGTAATTGAGTATTTACATTGTTTTTGAACACTTTTGGTTTTACAACTAAATAGGAACCAGTTAGTCTTATACGTTAAATAAAATTAAAGTAAACTTTATAATTTTACATTAACCTTTCTTCGCCCTCCTCTCTTTCTCTTGTTTTGACTGTTTTGAGGAAAATCAGGCTTATCTTGCTCTTTTGCTTTAACTTGCTCCTTTGCTTTCTCTTGCTCTTTTGCTGTCTCTTGCTCTTTTCCTTTCCCTTGCTCTTTTGCTTTTTTTTGCTTAGGATCAGGTGATTTCTTGTAGTTACGAGGACGTATTTCTGCAAACGGATCTTGAAATACTCCATTGAGTATTTTCCATGTGGCACTGAACTTTTCATAATTTTCTTCGGTAACAAACTCATTGTCAACTATATCTTCAACATTAGGTAACCTGTAACATTCAACAATTTAAAAACAAAGTCTTACAATAAAGAAAATAAAAGGTAAAGATGCTTTTTTAGGCTATCTATATTACTATGTTTATAAATTTAAAGAATAGTGTTTAATTTTTCTCTTACCAATTAAGCTTTTTTAATTCCTCCATAATTAAGATGATTTCAACTTTGTTAGAGGGAGTAAAAAAATAAATCAATATTGAAATATATTTGATTTTAATCAAATTGTTGTCAGACACTTTGTTTGTTTTGTAAAAACCAAATCTAAATGTCTAACAACAAGCCTACATCTACAATAAATTTACTGTGTTAACTGTAGGAACAAGGAACTTGAAAATATGAAAATGAAAATGAAAGAATGAAACATGGCACGCGCCGACGCGCCCTGCAATAATTCTTCGTTTGCGAATTTAAAGAGAAGAGCTAAATTTAAATCTTAGAAATTTATTCTATAATTAGATATTGTTTAGATAAAAATATTGATAAAATTAAAGATTACATAATTTTCAAAATAATATTTGCATTAAAAATATCTTGATAATTTTTCAATTAATATAATTATAAATAAATTTTATCCAATTGACGTAATAACATATGTGACATTGAGCGTTGACTCCTCCCCCATTAGGGAAAATTTGCGCCGTTTCATACACAGGCTTAGTAAACATAACAGGTATTTTATCCTGTAACCTCAAAATTTTTGTCTGTCGTGCCAACATCGTCAACGGATGCACGACGGCAATTTCGACATTTTTATAGTTAAATTAAAAAAAATTATTAGTTAATATTATTTCTTTTATCATTTACAATTGTAATTATTATTTTTTTTTCTTTTTTTTAACGTTTTTTTCGCGGCTGGTTAAGTTCTTGAAATCATGATGGAAGTGACTAATTTTCAAAAGATTTTCCTGTTGCCTGTACTTCTCTTTCAAATGTTTTATCTAGTTATTGGAGAAAAAATGCCATCAGATATAGAACAAGTGCAGTCTTCCATTGCTTCAGCATCGGTAAATAGTTTATTTAATAATATTTAAATATTACTTATTACAATTTTAATTATTACTCGTTAAAATAAGAATGTTTAATTTAACTCAATTACTATTATTACTTCTTAGAAATACGACAATGTCACGCCAGTTAATTCATTGGAAAACTTGGGATTTATTCATGCATTTGTGGCATCACTTTCAGTTATTGTGGTTTCTGAATTAGGCGATAAAACATTTTTCATTGCTGCAATCATGGCGATGAGACATCCAAGATTAACTGTATTTGCTGGAGCAATAGGAGCTCTTGCAATTATGACACTTTTGTCAGGTAGGGTTTTTACAATAACAATTTTATTATTTAATATTCAAAACTTCTATGTATTCATTAAAATTATTTAAAATTGTAGTTATTTTTGGCTATGCTGTTACTATCATACCAAGAATTTATACTTATTACGTTTCAACTGCTTTATTTGCCTTATTTGGGTTAAAAATGTTAAGAGATGGATATTATATGTCTCCAAATGAAGGACAAGAAGAACTTGAGGAAGTTCAGACAGATCTTAGAAAAAGAGAAGATGAAGTTCGTATTGCGCAATATCTATTTTTTGATGAATTTATTTTGTTCAACTTTATAAATAATTTGTAATATTTCAGTTTGAAAAAGAGACAACTTTGACTCTTGTCCAAGATCCAGAAACTGGTGTTATACGTAAAAGTCAAAAAACTAGTGCTTTAATGATGCTTTCTAGAATATTTTTACAAGCATTTTCTCTTACATTTCTTGCTGAATGGGGAGATAGATCTCAACTCACAACCATAATCTTAGCTACTAGAGAGGTTCAAACAAATAAATTTATTTATCTGTATTTGTATATTATAAATATATAGATACAAGATTACGTTTTATATTTAAACTATAGAATTTTATGAATTTATTATCAATTTTAGGATATCTATGGTGTTGTAATTGGTGGTGTCCTAGGTCATTCATTTTGTACAGGTTTAGCTGTACTAGGAGGGCGTATGATTGCTCAGAGGATATCAGTAAGAACAGGTTAGAACTATTTTAAATTTATTGTCTTTTGATAATAACTATATTTTATAAATTTTAATCATATTTTTCATATTTTAGTTACAATTATTGGAGGAGTTGTATTTTTAATCTTTGCTCTTACAGCTTTGTTTATAAAACCAACAGATACAATTTGAATTGGAAACTAGACAAATTCTATGGTGAATTATATGATATTTCAATATCATCAATGTTTATAGGATTATAAAACTTGATTGCTTGTCAATCAAAAATCATTGATATCATTTCACAAATTTTCAATGTCAAAGAAATTTTTCATTTACTTAATTGTTATAACTAAAAGATAAGAAAGATAAAGCTATAGTTCCTTAAGCTAAAGAATTTCTAGACATTTATCTGCTTGAATTGTGAAGTGATATTAATATAGCTTAATACAATATCAAAATTGTGTTTTGTTTATTAATAGTCTAATCAATATTGTATATTATTTGTACATAATAGTCTGCCTAACTTTAATATTTTTTAGTCTCAGATGTATAAAAAAGTTGATTTATTAAATATAACAAGATTTTCGATTTAATGAAAATCTTGTACTTCTATATTTAAAATGTATGAATACCGACGTAAGTTGAGATTTTTTTAACTTTATAAACGCTGTAAAGTTACTTGATCAACATAAAAAAAAGTTACAATAATTTTACAGAAAATAATTTTGCTCTATATCCTTACAATTCCAGTCATTTAAAAATATAAATTATTAATTACAAGTTTTATATTTTTTTTCACAAAAAAATTATGTAAGAATACTTTTTTATAATCTTATGATGTATTTGCCGATTTAAATATTAAAAATGAATATTTTTTCCAAACAAATTTTGTAGTATTGATCAGAAAAGTTCCATACAATCATTTAAAAATTCTATAAATATTTTATGTTTTTGAATTTGTATGTAAAGAAATTTTAAAAAAGTTTCGTGCTAACACGTAGGCTGTGGATTTTTTTTAACTAAAATAAAAAGTAATATAAGCTGAGTAAAATTTGTTACTAAAAAAAAATATGTAACTTTTTATTTGTACTACTATAATGTATTTTTTTTTACTAAAAAAATAATCACTATACAAGAACAGGACAAGTTTTATTACATAAAAAAATAGGTTGCAAAAGAATTAATAAAATAGTAACATGTTTCAATATTTGTAAGATATTTTTATTTAAAAGTGATTTTTATTTTTTTGTAAATATTTGTACAATTATTTATTGAAACAAAATATATAGTAAACATTATTAATGTATTTCTAAATTTCAAAGCAAATTTTGTTTTTGATAATATGATCTAATAGTAAAGTCGCAAAAAACCCAAAACTTAAAAAATTATAAATGTATTTAATATATGTAATACAATCAAATATCTGACAAATCACATTAAATAACAATATATTTTTAATTGCAGTGTATATTTATTTTAGCCATGTAGATTTAATTCAACAGTTATTATTTACGACTTTATAATTTTATATTCATTTCATATAGATATCGCAAGACCATAATTTGTTTATAGATTTTCAATTTATAAAATAAATTATAACTAACATAAGTTAGAAATCATAACAAATACATTAATAAAAAGATTTTTTTATCTAAATCTTAAATTTAATGCAAATATCTTTTGTATATATGATATAAATATTAACAAATACTAGAAAAATCTTTCTTAAAAAAATTATGAGCATAGATAAAAATAAACTTATCTAATGTTAATGATATTTGCAAATTATAATTGCAATGTTAAATATCTTAACTTTTTTTAGATTCTTTCTTTAGTTGTTCTTTCACTATCACACTTTCAGGAGCTTGTAATGTGCTGTGAATTTCACCTGCATTAACATTTAGGATATCAGTTTGCTGTATTTGATCATTATTTTCACAAATGTATTCAGCAGTTGGTGACATTACATTATTTTCACCCTGATCATGAGAAGCCATAACTGGATGTTTTTTCAAGTGTGTAGTTAAATTTCCGCTGTGGTAAAATTCTTTACCACAAACTTTACATTGAAAAGGCTTGACACCAGAGTGAATTCTTTCATGTATTGAGAGATTTCCACTGTGACGGAATTCTTTAGAACATACACTACATTTATATGGTTTAACACCAGAATGTGTGCGTAAATGTGTTGACAAATTGCCACTGTGACTAAACATTTTGCCACACACCTGACAAGCATAAGGTCGTTCTCCAGAATGTACACGCATGTGAATAGCTAAATTTCCACTGTGAGTGAAAGTCTTATCACATTCCTTACATTTATATGGTCTCTCACCATTGTGCGTTCTCATATGGATAAATAAGTTACTTTTATGCCCAAATTCTTTAAAACATATTTCACACTGATATTTTACTTTTTTTACAAGACTGTCATTTGAATATTTTGGAGGTCTACCAAGAGTAGAATTGTATTTAACTATTGGTGAAGTTGATTGAATAGGATTTATTGAAGAGCTGTTATTAGCTGTAGATGTTACAGTAGATTCAGCAAATCTACTTTCTACATTGGACTGACTTATTTGACCAATCTGAGAGCACTGTTGATTAATTTGACCTGCCATAAAAGAATTGTTACTATTCTGTTGCTCTTGTTCTTGAGATGGTGGATGCTGCTGTTGCTGCTGTTGTTGTTGCTGTTGTTGCTGTTGTTGCTGTTGCTGCTGTTGCTGTTGTTGTTGTTGTTGTTGTTGCTGTTGTTGTTGTTGTTGTTCCAAGTAATGATTGATGTAGTTAGATCCCAAAAAAGGTATGGTTTGCTAAAACATGAATATATTCATACATTTTTGAATAATTTTTCATTTTAATTTTGAACTATTTAGAGAATAAATTATTGTTTTTACATTAAATCTAGTTAAATCTTGTTGCAATAATCCGTTATTTCTATGAGGAAAATCTTTAAGATGATGATTAGTTTGCACTTGTAAAGCTTGATCCCAAAAATGAGGTAGTTGATGATAAGCGTATTCTATATTCTGATTATTAAATACCGAACAGTCAATACTAGCTTGTCCATCGATAGCGTTCTGATGATTTTTATCATCGATACTATTATATTCTTGTTTTATTTGGACCGAACTAAACATCTAAGATAAATGCAAATAAATAAGAAAAATTCATGTAAATCATTTGTTCAATAACAAAAATCTAAAAAAAAATCATAATTAAGTATTTATTACCTTGATGCTTGATCGCTGAAGAATCCTGTGTATTAACACAGATCTTCAATTAATACTCCTGCTCCCGTCATGTATATTTTTACATGTACCAACAAACTTTTTAGCAAAAGATTAATAATACTGCAAAAAACTTAATTTTGCAAGACTATATTACTACACACATATGCACTATATACCTATACACACAAGTATGGCGATCGTCAATTAGCATCGACTGTGTGTATACACCCCGTTGTAAAACACTCCTTTTTTACGTGATATATACGTGATCCATCGATTGTTAGGCTAGTTGCCATGAAAACAACAGCAATAAGAAGAAAAAAAACCGGAGCCGAGTATATAATTAAAGGTCCATGATGGGAGTAGTTGGAAAAAAGAAGCGAGAGTTATAACAGCGTAACAGCTTCGTTCGGATGTATAGTTATATGTATACTGCACATACACACCCGCACATTTACAGTACGTATATAGTTACACACATGCACAGTTAATAAATACGCTGCTGTGGCTGTGCGCTGGTTGTGTGCTCCGAGTGGCTCCGAGCTCCGAGTTCCGACTCCGACACTGCTCCTCGTGGAGATATATATACATATTTTTATGGATGTGTACTTGTATATAGGGGAGACCGGGGCCAGATTAAATTTTTTTTTCTTTCTTCTGTAACTTTTTTAATTTTCAATTTTAGTCATATCCCGAGTGGTAAGTAATATTGATTTTAAAGTCCTGCATGGCTAATATTTTAAAATGCTGTCCCTCATAAGTTATAATTATTTTATCAATTAATATATTGACAGGTTTATCCTTCTTTTTTTTGTTTAAAAAAAAGCATTACTGCGAAAAATTCTATTAATCATAATTTTAATTGAATAAAAATTATAAAACACTAAAATTAAAGGTTTTGAATGGAGCTATAATTTAAGCTTTGGCGCATTAAAAAAATTGTCTAAATTTAAAGTTACTGAGAATTAAAGTTACAAGTTATTTTTAATAAGCTTTTATTTGTTAAAAGCCATTTATTTAAAAATTATCAATTTTTAATGCTATTTTCTATCGTTTTGGATCTATTGATTAGCTTTTTAAGTCCACATCAGATCTTAAATTAAAGCTTGGTTCAAGCACTTTCTTTACGATATTTTTCTTTATTTTCATTAATTTTAATATTACTTCTCGTAATGTTCAAATATAAAAAACTAAAAATAGAAAAAAAATTTAAAAATTGCCAAAATTGACCCATAAGTAGCGCTAAATAATAAAGTTTATCACCAAACTAGTACCGTTTTCTGAAAATTACTTCCTTGTAACAACTACAATAAGATCCCCCATGTTTCATATAGCCCCGGTCTTCCTTATAGATAAATATACCTACATTTAGACGTGGATCAAACGCACGGTTAAAAACTTGTGGCAGGCCAATCAGTTTGTCCACCACTTGTGCTGTACGGGTATAAGGCCTCTGCCAAGTGCCAAGCCAAATTATAGATATATATACGAATACGAACTGTAGAGTATTATATCCACTATATGGAGATACCTTAGCAAAGCGTATATTCGATCGATAAGGATGAAAAAGAACTGAGGGGCCTTGAAATTTTTATTTTTCTTATGATTTTTTTTGTAGCTTTTAAAATTTTTTAAAAATCATGAAGGTATTATAAATATATTTACTTAAAAACACTTAAGTTGGAGTTTGTAATTTTTGTTAAAATTTCTGATGATATTATGATGTTGACGGAAAATAATATATTATTTAAAGGAACAATGATACTTTTAAATATATATAGAATCAATTTTAAAGCAATTAGTTTATTTAATAATGGTAAAAATTTATCATCAAGGAATTTAATAAAATGTTTTATTTCACGTCGTTGTCAAAATTAATACTCTTATTAAAAGTCTTATTAAAAAGTATTGAAATGATTTATAAATAAATTATAATAATTATTTATTTAAGGATCATTTGAGAAAAATAAAGTAACAAGGTATAAATAATTAAAATTATTTAAAAATTTTAATTTTTCCAACAATTTAATTGATAAATTAAAAAAAGGCGGTATTTAAAAATTTAATCCGTAGCGCCCAATTAAGTTTCTCATTACATTTCCCAAAATTCTGCGCGCGTTGAAAACTATATATTAGTGTAGGTGGGGGTGGGTACGACGAAGGGTGACATTATAACCTGCATTTAGTTTACTTTATTGTTTAGCTTAGTAGTCATTTAGTCAATAGTCGATAATAAAATATATACAAGAGAAAAAACAAACATATTGTTTGTGTTTAAAAATGCTTGTATATTATATGTTTATGTCTGAGGCAATTTAAACGATTAAAACATGCGTTTACACGTAAAACTAGTTATTGCTCCAAAATAATTTAAAAAATACTTGTCAACTGTGATGAAATTTAGTTTGTTTCTTTAACAGCTGATTATTTATTCAATAATTTACTAAGTTTACCTTTTCTGTGCTTATACACATTATCCAAGTCAAATTATAATTTTAATCAACTTTTTATGGGGTCAAAATTTGAAATTAATTAGAATTATATTCTTTTGTTAATTAAAATAAATAATTATATGTGTAAAGTGTATATGATTAATTAGTTTCTTATCATCATAAAAATGCATGAACCTGATGTGATTAAAGTTCAAAAGGTAAATCTATTCATTCTCCTATTAAGGGCAAATTTTTCTTTCTTGTTTTTATCATAAGTATAATGTATAATTATTTAAATTTTAGGTTGAAAACGTATTAATGCTTGATAAATATGGAATAAAACATACATTAGGAACATTTTATTTGACAGAAACACATTTTATTTTTACAGAATCAAATGGGAAAAAAAATATTTGGGTAAATGTTTTATATTTTATTAATATCTCTGCACAATTGCAAGAACAATACTATAAAATTATAATGATGAAATAATTTTTGTATTTATTTCATTTATTAGGTTCTAAATACACACGTGGCTAGTACTGAAAAATTGCCCTTGTTAACAAGTGGTTCTCCTTTATGTATAAAGTGTAAAAACTTTTTTGTTGTAACATTTGTAATACCAAAGGAACGAGATTGTCATGAAGTATATTTGACGTTGTTAAAATTATCTTCTCCAAGTAAAATTTTATTTAAATTTTGAAATATTTTATAAAGATTTTCTGTTTACATAAATCATGTATATATTACTGATTATAGCAAGAACAGAAGATTTATATTGCTTTAATTACAAAGGTAACAATGAAGGTCTTTTACAAGAAGTTGGTTGGAACTTTTTCAGTATACAAGATGAGTTTCAAAGACAAGGTGTTCCTAATGATGAGTGGTCGCTATCTTACTTAAATGTTAATTATGAAGTTAGTATTGAAGATATTTAATATCAATTGAGCTAATTTATATTTTTATATAATTAATAACTATGTTTGATATTTTGTTTTTAGTTGTGTGAAACATATCCAAAATATTTATATGTGCCTAGTTCATGCAGTAACACTGTACTAATGGGTAGTGCTAAATTTCGTAGCAAAGGGAGATTACCAGTATTAACTTACTTGCACAATACCAATAAGGTGTGATTTCAATTTTATTAAATTATAAATTTTATGCTACTAATTAAACAAATTATTTAGTCTAATTATAATATATTTATTGTTTACAGGCTTCTATTTGTCGGTGTAGTCAACCATTATCAGGCTTTAATGCCCGCTGTTTAAAAGATGAGCAAATGCTTTATAACTTGCTTTGTACAAATCCCAATTCCAAATATTTATGTGTAGTTGATACAAGGCCAAGGGTAAGTTATTTTAAAAATTATTTAACTTGCTTACAAAAATTATCTTACTATTTGCTTTTGTAGATTAATGCAATGGCTAATCGTGCTGCAGGAAAGGGTTATGAAAATGAAAATTTTTATGATAATATTAAATTCCAATTTTTTGGAATTGAAAATATTCATGTCATGAGATCAAGCTTAAATAAACTTATAGAACGTTCGTTAAATATTATATTTAATATGATTAAATTAAATTATTTTTAATCAATAACTTTTTTTTGTGATTTATATTTTTATAGTTCAAAAAAGTACATCTATGAGTGCATTTCTTAGTGGACTTGAAAGCAGCGGCTGGTTAAAACATATTCGAGCTATATTAGAAACATCATGGTTTATTGCGCGAAATATCGTTAATGGGATCAGTGTTGTTGTACATTGTAGTGATGGGTGGGACAGAACTGCTCAAGTGTGCTCTCTAGCTGCTCTAATGTTAGATCCATTTTATAGAACTATTCACGGTTTTCAAGTAAGAAAATATTATATGTAAATTATATAATACAAGCAAGAAAAATAATTTATGGTTGATTGTATTTTAACAGGTATTAATTGAAAAAGATTGGCTGGCTTTTGGTCATAAATTTAATGATCGGTGTGGCTATGTGATCACAGACAATAAAGAATTAGCGCCCATTTTCACTCAGTTTATTGATGCTACATACCAATTATTGCAGCAATATCCATTTATGTTCCAGTTTAATGAACAATATTTAATAACATTACATGATCACGTAAACAGTTGTCAATATGGAACATTTGTAGGCAACTGTGAAAGAGATAGACAATTATTAAAGTACGATAATATTAAAAAATTGTTATATATATTGAATAAACTGTATAAAGAACACATTTTTTTTTTTTTAATATAGAGTTTCAGAAAAGACATATTCTCTTTGGGGATTCATATCTCAGCATATAAATGAATTTATAAATCCCTTGTACTCAATTAAAAAATGTAAAGAAGAAAACAACCAAATTCTTAAACCAAAACTCTTACCCCAAAACATTGTGTAAGTATAAATAAATCGAAGATTATTACTAAAATAAAAATACTGCTATATATAAATGTTAACTTCAGATTATGGCGAGGTTTATATCTCCGATTCGAAAACGGCGTTCACCCCAGAGAATCTTACGAAGATTTTTTATCAACAATTAATTGTCATGTTAGTTCCATGGATGATTTTACTAAATTTCTTACAAAAGTATGATATTAGTGTATTATAGCTTTTACAAATATGTTACAAAACAGAATTTAATTATTTTATTTTTGTAGAGAGTTAATTCAATAGGAAAACTTACATCAAATAGTACTGAAATGACATCATCTAATTTAGAAATATTGAATAATGATAATGAATATACAAAAGAAAAATCTTTCAAGGACCTAATGATCAATCTTGCAAACAACTCTGACATGAAGAGTAAAACAGAAATTAAACAATTAGTAACTGAATTAAATTCAGTAGCATTAGAATGGAAATCGTCGAAAAAATTAAATGAATGTAAATGTGATATAACATTTGATGCTTTTAATAAGAAGGTAAATAATTTATATCTTTTCATTTAAAAAAAAAAATTAAAAAAAATTATTGAATATTAAACATTTATCTACAATAATATGGTGATTTTTAACACAATTATATTATATATTTCAGCATCACTGTTGGTCCTGTGGAAATGTTTTATGTCAACGATGTGTAGGCATTAATTGCATGCCTGCTGGATATGCCAGCAATCGTGCAATACCAATTTGCAAATTTTGCTCTCAAAACACTCAGGCTGTGACACCAATTACACCTTAAATATAATTGTTCATAATTGTACAAATTACTCCTAGCTGTAAAATATTTTTTATTATTTAAAAATATTTATATTTTTTTTGTACATTCTGTACATTTATTTAAATTTTTTTTTATTTAAGAAAGAATTCTGAACGTGCTTTTTAAAATAAAATTTAATGTTCTGCATTTAAATGTTTTAATTTTTTTCCGACTACATTGCCTTTAAGGAATTACACTACGATAAAAATTTCAATGTATGCTTATAGAGTAAAAAAAAAGCGCCGTTGCTAATTAAATATGCCAAAAAATATTTCTTTAGGAGTTTGGCTTGTTGCTCCTATTAATGTGATTAAATGTGAAATAGTAACATTTCATCTTTGGTAGCTCTAGCTTCGACCGCAGTTTCACGTATTCACGACAATGTTTAATAACTTTTTTCCTAATCGAGTGTACTAAAATGTGTTTGTGTAGGATATTAATATAGATTATACAAATTAAAATAAAAAATAATTTTCTTTTTTAAATGTGGAGAAGTTAGGTATCATTTGTTTATTTTAAAATCAATTATTTATTAACGAATTAGATTCTTTCCGTGTGAATGATATATTATTCGATTCAGCTATAATTTTTCAATAAATCGTCAAAGTTTTATTAACTTTTTTTTAATATTTACAAAAATATACCAATTAAAAAAAAGGTAGGTAAAAAGATAATTTGTTTATAACTTTTTGCCGATATAAAATTTTACAATAATGTTTTGGGATATTGTTTTTCCCATATATAGACCTTCCAAATTCTACAAAAACATATTTAAAATTTTACTAAAGCATTTTTAGTGGCCCGTTTCAGAAATTTTGACTCTATATGAATTGCATATGTTTTAATTTTGGATTTATTTTCGATTTCGTCGAAAATGAATTTTTACATGGTTATTAATCATATGGAATACATTTATTTCCATTAAAGACTAATTTTCGATGCTGTCGAAAAAGAATTTTAATTGTACTTGTGATATGGATTGCATGTCTAGATTTTGGATTTATTTTTGACGAAATCAAAAAAGAATTTTCAATTAATTGTCAGTAATATAGAATTAATATATTTTTATCAAAGATTTATTTTCGATGCTGTCGAAAATAAATTTTTAAATTACTTGTCATATGGATTGCATGTTTTAATTTCAAATTTCTTTTCGACTATATCGAAAATAAATTTTCATATAATTATCAGTCATATGATATACACTTATTTTTATTAAAGATTCATTTTTGATGCTGTCGAAAATTTCTCATTTTTCCACATATTTTCAATCGTTACCCGCAAAGTTCGCACAAATCGATTTTATTCAAAAATACGTTTCATTTCTGCAATTTTTCTACCAATCATTGGGCTGACAAACTACAACTCTTCAAAAGTAAATCCCCGCCTCGATGATATTTTTTCTAGTGTTCGAAAAAGTGTAGCTTCCTCTACATTATCAAGGTACCTCGATGCATAGATAGTGCACTAATTTTCACGCAAATGATTAACAGAATATATTTAAATGAATATTATTTTATTTCTTTTATTTTTGCAATGCATGATACAATTTTATATTTTCATTTTTATTGTGTATACAATTTTCTGCTTAACCTTGATTTGGTGCTAAAATGGCTTGCGGGTAGTAGTAGTACGTCGTTTACTCTTAGGTGAACGACCGTGACAGTTAGTGTATACGCCAGTTGCCGAACCTGGACATATAGCTGCCTCCTGCACATAAATTAATTTAAATTTCAATGCGTTAATAATGAAGATAACAATTTTTTTTTTCAAAAACTTTATTTTTATAAATGAAATGTATCGGTAACTGTTTTAGCAAAGTCGCGAAAAATCTTGTCCACTCTGATTTTTAACTATCTTTTAAAAAATTAAATTTATATTTGAAAGGAATTAAGTTTGTCTCAGAACAGTCGCAAATATATTTTTAAGATAAAAAGTATGCCGGCTGTTTAATTAATTATGTGTTATATTTAAACAGCCGCTTTTCAATTGAATTTTTTAAACTTAGTTAAATTTTAAGCGTTGAACAATTCAACGTTACGTGTGATCTTAAAAAAGTGCGATTGCCCATTGAAAAAAGATTGAATTGAGAGCATCGTTGTTAGAATCACAAAAAATAAATTCTTATGTATATTTAATACATTTACTTTTAATTGTTTATTTAACTTACCACCATAGATATCATTGCGATTGTTGTTACAGCGAGGATTAAAATTGTCATCAATAAGGATTGCATTTTGTTGCTAAAAAATATGATTTAATAAATAATAATATTAAAAATTTAATTTTTAAGAAATTTTTTTAAATTAAAATTTAAATAATTCGATGTTTTGCAGATAATTAAAAATTAGTTTTATATAAACCAACAAATGAACTCAATCAGTAATGAAAATTAAAATGAACCTTATTTAAATGTGTAAAACTTACTTTGGATTTGAAGATCGTTAAATGTTCAAAATACTATACTGGTGCTACACTTCTACTAATGAATAGCAATGATTTTTTTATCCAATATATACTCGTTACTTTGCTTGTTATTCAGTTATTTTTACGAAAGCGATAAAATTTTGGTAATATTGGGTTTTTTTTTTCAATTTTGATTGGGAATTTCAAGAAAACCAATGTAAATATCAAAGATCCGTCAAAATTGTCTGTGTTTATTAAATATAATCACTCTTAAAGATAAATGACTTTTTTATCACTCCCGATCAGCTGTGCAAATTTCAACCGCACTTCCTGACCGGAAGATGATGAAAAATAGTATACGCACCATGGGAACAAGAATTAAGAAGGCTCAAAACACCAGGATATTCCGCCCCTCGGCTTTGCCTATTCGGGCGGAATATCCTTTTCGATCTAGACCTTCTTAATTCTTGTTCCCATGGTGCTAAATTAATATAAATAAACGAAAAAGAATAAATTTTTTATTAATTTTTACAATTTTTTTCTTCACTCTAATGGATAAAAATTCTTTTTCTGATGGTAGATTATAAACTTAGGACTATCAAGAAGTCCCCAAATTTTTTTTCAATTTAAAAAAATCAAAATTTGCGACTTTTATCGTACTTTGTCCTGTTAAGCCTCAGCGATCATGTAGTTCCGCCCCGATAAATTTTAATATTGTAAAAAAAAAACGTAAAATTTTGACTTCAAAAAATTGAGAGGCTTCGTGACATCTGAAGTTAAGAATCTTTTTTTCAGAATTTATTTCATTAATTGAATAAGGAAAAAATTGTGAAAAAAATTATTTAGTTTAGCCCCGCACTCCCAAACTATACAAAATTATAAAACTATAAGTAAAATATATTTTTATGGAATAATTTAAAATATTTATGATTTTTAAAATGAACTTTATTTTATCATTTCTAGACATAAAAAAATAACATTTATTTTATTACACGTACTTAATAATAATTCATAAAAAATCGCAGAATCAAGTAAATAAATGAATTTTACAATAAAGCGTTTATTCGAGTCTTTTGATGTTATCATTTAATTATTTGACAATTTTACTGTGCATATAAATTATAATTTATATGCACAGTAAAATAATTATTATTTAAAAAAATAAAAAAAAAAAAAAAAAATAATTATAAAAAAATTATTATTATAAAAATAATTATTATTATTTTTTTTATTGAACATATATGTTCAATTAATTAAACAAATATTTTTAATCACTCTATCATTTTCACGTGAAAAAAAAATAAGTTTTACAAAATTTTCGTAATTTTTTATTTTATTTAAAGAATACATTCTTTTACAATTTTGTATTAGATTATACAAAGCCTTAATTTTTCAATAAAATATACTAAACTCATATTTAGTTCATCGACACATTAATACATCTTTTTACAACGTGACACGTCTCTTGTAACGTAGTAATTATACAATAAGACCCATCACGAATTTCATAGGTATCCAACGTCGAATGTCCCAAAGGTCCCATCATCTCGAGACTATCTCCATATTTACCTTTTTCATTCGCCAACTGAACATGAAATATTTTTTCAGACGTTACCGTTGAATTTTGTCCAACGTAAAATACTGCCAAATCATTGCCAGACAATTTATATACTGCCATGCCCAGCAATTCATAACGAATTGATATATCTATCGTATGAAGCAAATT
>JAPYZE010001463.1:0-22266 GCA_030522805.1 Leptomastidea abnormis | reverse complement strand
TCAGAGATTACGTACAGTTATATATTATACCGATAATATTGTTCTCATAATATTACGCGCAAACTCATCATCTTTTAAAACTCTTCCTTCACCTATTATTATACAAATTAAATTTCAATAAATCTTAAGCTCAAAATTTAGCTAAAATATCTAATCTTAAAAAATAATAAAAAAAAATAAAACAATTATTATTTCTCTAAATTACAGCCATCGAGCGGGAAAGAAGCAGCAGTAAAAGAACAGCGTCGATTAAAAAATGCCGCGGGCAACGTGTTCCAATGGAGGCGTAATAACCACAGTCAAAGCGCTACCGCGGCTAACCGATCGAGTAGCGCGGGTAGCTCGCCAAGGCTCAATCTTAACGCAACGATCGGTAAATCGACGACTACGACAACTACGAGTACAACGAATCAACAGCAACATCAATTTAATACGAGAACAACGACAAATTCAGCCACGACAACGACGTCAACGACGACGACGACAACGGGGAATAATACGAATATTATGCCTGCGTCTACTATACCTGCTGCTATGAAAACCGTAGCTTGGCCACCAACAACCGATCGTGCGACTTTACAGAAGCTTGAACAGTTTCCACTTGTATTGTCTGATACTAGTATGCCTGAAGAGGATTTGTCGCTTAAGTTTCTGGCACTGGTAAGTTTTATTAATTATTATTTTTTGTGTTTATGTGTGTTTCAATGGATTTTATGTAGGTGTGTGTTTTATATGAGAATATTTAAAAATTTGAGGAAATTAAATAATGATCGGTATATATCTTTTTTATATCGCAAATATAATTGCAGAGCTATTTTTCTTTTTTTTAATTGCATTGGTTATAATTATATGACAATAGAAATAATTGTCATAATCATATCTTTTTTCTATTGTCGTTATAATATGTCTTTTAATTGCATAATCATTTATCATATCAACCAACACAGTACTTTTTTTTTCTTTTTTTTTTTTATTAATTCATATTTCAAATTACGTAATTTTCAAAAAAGATTGATTCCCGCGCTTAACACGCGTTTAACAAACGAGCGAGTAAACGTAATAATAAGAAAAAAAAAAAAAGAAGTCACCAATGTGCGTCACGCAAAAATTATTAATATTCATGGCTTACACATATATACACACACACATAAAAACAAACACCAAACGAGTTTTAACAGCTGCTAAATGCTCGATTGATTATTTTTCTCTTTTCCGATCTCTATACTTTAATATCATATTAATATATCGATTAATACTTTTTTTTATATATATGTTTAAAAAACAAAAGAAAGAAAATGAATAAATTAATTGAACAGTCAGAATTAGATATATTTTTTTCTTTTCTTTCCTTTACTTATATCACAAAGAATTTTCATTTAAACTTTGAATCATAATTCAAAATTGATTGAAAAAAAAAAAATAAATAACACAAAATTTTGATAATTTTATTTTCAGAACGCATTAGATCTTACAGCACCAGCGAGTGACGTGCTCTTAAAAAACAGACTGAAATCCTGGTTTCAATTATCGGGACATCCAGAAAGTTTTGCACCTGCTGGACCTGGTACAGTTTGGAAAAGACGTACCGGTGGTCCTGAAAATACCGAACGTATGGTTTACGAAGCTCTTAGCAAAGATGAGGCTCTTAAGGACTGTATACCTAGGTATAACATAAGATTTTACTGTTTTTTTTTGGTAGAAAAGGGTTCTATATTTTTCTTTTTTTTTTTTTAATTGAAACGCGAGATTGATATTTGTGGCGAAATGATTTTATTAAAGTGAGTTTTAAAGGGATAGATATGGGACAATTGTAATGACATTCAATTAGAAGTAAATCAAACAAATTTAGATAATTCTTCTACAAATTTATGGGGGAAATTTACTAAAGCATATAAATAACGTAATTAAAGGTCATTTACCTCAGCTCAATACTGACATGTGTCAAAAATATATATAAAAAAAAAAAGAAATTTGTTCTTTAACTCTTCAAACAAGTATACATAATACGTAAATTAATAAAAGTCGATACAAAAAAAAAAAAAGAAAAAATCAAGCGTGAGATATAAACGAAGCAAATTCAAACAATATCGTTATATATACGCAGATGAATTTCACTCGGTTGATTTGCGTCATCAAGCCAATTCTCTCTCTGTCTTCGACGCAATCACAAATAAGGAAAGAGCTTGTTTAAAAAAAAAAAAATTAAAAAAAAAACGCAGAACAATCGTAAATCGTACAAGTGTACATACAATCATAAATTTTATACATTCATCTCAACAATAATTAGCCACATATGTATAAGTATAAATCCAACTAAAAAATTCAAATAATTGTTACAGGTATTACCGCGAAGTCGAATATCGAGGCGATACATTCATCGAATTACAAGATCTACTATTCGGATTTAGCGAACCACACGTAATGGACATTAAACTTGGTACGCGTACTTTTCTCGAATCCGAGGTATCAAAAACAACAGCAAGACCGGATCTTTATCGTAAAATGATAGCGGTCGATCCAAATGCACCAACAGCCGAAGAACACACAAGACGAGCCGTAACAAAATTACGTTACATGCAATTTCGCGAACAACAAAGCTCGACTTGCAGTCATGGTTTTAGAATCGAAGCTATGAAATTACCCGGAGCTCCGCCTATTACCGATCTTAAAACTTTAAAATCACACGAACAGGTATTGGAAACAATGAGAAGATTTCTTGGTGGTAGAAATGATACGCTTATGAGGCTGCTTGATAGATTGCGTGATATTCGCGATAGGGTTGAACGATCGGAATATTTTCTTACTCATGAGGTTTGTATTTTTTTTTTTTTTTATAAATATTCTTATCTATTTAAAATTTGCTTAAATTTTAATTTTTAATGTTTTTTTTTACAGGTGATCGGTAGCAGTATTTTCATGATCTACGACAACGAAAAAGTTGGCGTTTGGTTAATCGATTTTGCAAAAACCTGCGAGGTGCCAAACGATATTAAATTAACGCATCGTAGTGATTGGCAACAAGGCAATCATGAAGAGGGTTTTCTTCTTGGTCTTGACAATTTAATTTCTACACTCGAAGAAATCGTATAGGCAATATATAATAAAGTCGATGTTGTTACGTTATAGGCACCTGTGTATGTGCATGTGTCTTCGATATAGCCTATCAGGATTTTAATTATTATTATTATTATTATCCATTTAATCTACTCTCGACTGACTTTGTACTTTTTTTTTTAATTGATTAGAAAACATTATTAATTTATTATCTTATTTTGTACATAATTGCATTAGGGACTTTTAGATATTATTAGACTTTTTATTTTATTTTCTTTTTTTTTCTTTTTTCATATACGTTTAGAAATTAAGAAACTCTGGTCTGATAATCGTCTGATTACTTCGAATTTATATTTAATTTCCTTCCTCATCTATACAACTCTCTACAGAATTCTTCCTTCTTTTTTTTTTTCTTAATTTTTAAGTTTTGTAAAATATTTGATAATTACTGTACTTAGCATGTTACGTCGATATAGGTATATATTCTAAATTTATAGAAAAAGTCTGAATATTTAATTCGCGCGCGTTCGTTGTGTAACGGAGTTTTATTATAAAATATATATACGTATAGAGATAACACCTGCGTCAGCGTATTGAATTTAAGTGTAATTTTATACATATATTACGGCTCTTGTGCGTATACAAACTGCGTAGCGTGATCGAAATCCGTTCTGACTCTCTTTCTTTATTAAGCCACTCTTACGATGAAAAAAAAAATTAAATCGATCGTTTCTTTACGGAGAACGTAAAAAAAGTGGTAAATTCAAATCAATATCAAAACCACTGTAGAAATTTTAGAACTGCCTTCTTACTATTATAGGATAGGTAAAGAAATTTGAGGATTCCGAAGTGCATAAGAAAATTGAAATGCGTTGAAGTGGTTGATTTTGCTCTTTACAAGAAAGTGTAACAGACTACATACTTTTGAATAATATAATCTTTGATAAAAATATACAAAAGAAATATTAATTTTCTGCACGTATAATTTATATTCTTTTTGAAGCTTATGTATAAGATTTGATGAATTTATGCTTTTTTATCTAAGCTACGAAAATTAGGAATTGACGTCGAAAATGTTAAGATCAACTCAGCCGAAGGAAGCACGTCACTGCCTTTCCTCAAATGTTTTCAAGATTGCATTTATTACGATTGTTGCAATATTACTTTTTTTTTTTATGACGAAATAAGTCTTGATAGGTTTCGATCACACTACATGCTATGAGCAATTTTAAAGCGATGTACAAATATATTATTACCGTTTAAAAAATAAAAATAAAACTCAAATGTTCGATGAAACAAAGTATTTGTATAATATTACTCATAGTAGCTCTTGAAATTCAATTTATTAAAAATATTTTTGTACAAATATCTATTTGATAAAAATATGTCGTTTAAAATAAACAAAGATTAATTATACTCAGTACACATGTGTTTTAATTAATTCAATTGATTAGAAATATTTTATTATTAGCAGGTACTTAAAAAATTATACAAACTTTTATCAATGCTACAGTGATTTGATAATAGTCTTTTAATGCATTGATAATGAGATTTTCAAAGCATCTTTTTAAATGCCGAGTATTTTTAAAAATAAGCTTTTACAAAATTAAATTACCTAGTTGTTCAACCTTTGATTACAGCGATTGGTCGGAGTTTTATACACTTCTGAGAGATACCTGCAGCGTGACATGTATTCACAACATCAGTGACATTTTTATAAGACTCTGGAGCTTCTTCCATGACTAATTTTGGCGAAGCCACGCGAATGGAAATACCTTGATCTTCTAATTTATTTAATACGTCTTGATAATCTATATTTCTTCGAGATTTGGCACGAGATAAAGCACGACCCTATAATAATTAAATATGCATTAGATTATTTTAAAAGCTAAAAATTTTTTTAAAATTAAAGTATTTGTAGTTAAAAAAAGTTACTACTTACTGCTCCGTGACAAGTTGAACCAAAAGTTTCTCTCATTCCTTGTTCAGTACCAGTAAGTACATAGCTACATGTACCCATTGTACCTCCAATTAATACTGGTTGACCTGTTAATTGATAATCTACTGGAATTAAGGGATGATGAGGAGGAAAAGCTCTTGTAGATCCCTATAAAATAAATATTAATTTTATATATCATTTCAAATAAAGTCAATTAATTATCTTTAAACACTGAAATACCAACCTTTCTGTGAACCAAGAGAGTTTTCTGCTTCCCGTCAACCATATGTTCTTCAATTTTGGCTACATTGTGCGATACGTCGTAAATAACATGCATATCGAGATCATCTGGTGACATGCGGAATTGTTTGGCAAATGCTTGTCGACTCAAAAAGGTCATAGAACTACGATTTACCCATGCAAAATTGGCAGCTGCTGCCATGGCTTTAAGATAGTCTTGACCTTCTGGTGAATTAATGTGTGCACAAGCAAGTTGTCTGTCATTTGTTTCAATGTTATCTCTTTTCATAGCTTTTTCCATCTGAACTAAAGCATCTAAAATGCAATGAAATATGTAATATTTTATTATTATAAAAATCTTAAGGTACATCTATTTGATTAACATTAGACATTTATCATAATTTTTTATACCTGTAGCTACTTGATGACCAAAGCCTCTACTTCCTGAATGAATCATGACACAAACTTGGCCTTTTTCTTCAATACCCATTTTACTAGCTGCTGATTTATTGTAAATTTCATCTACAACTTGAATTTCTGCATAATGATTTCCAGCACCAAGTGTTCCTAACTAAAATTTAATATGTAATTATTTATTACTATTGATTTGTTTCCAAAAAAAATAATAACATTTACCTGTGGTAGACCTCGTTTTTTGGCTCTCATGGAAACTTTTGATGGATCTGCATTTAACATTCTACCATACTCTTCACAATGTTCTTTATCTTCTGCCCAAATATATCCTATTTGACAATAAAATTAATTAAGACTTTAATGCAATGCCATTAGTAAATTAATAATATTAAATCTAAAGTTTAAAAATAGTTTTATACCTTCTCTAAGTGACCAGTCCATACCCATTTCTAATGCTTCTTCCAGATCTCTGGCATTCATTGGAATAATTCCTTTAGAACCAACACCCACAGGTATATGGTCAAACATACTTTGAGCTAATTGTTCCTATGGAATTGAGTATTAAATACAATTTTCAAAATGTTTTATAAACTTATTACAATAATTTTTTACCTTAACTGGCTGCACATCTCTTTCAAACAAATTAGTCCTAACAAGTCTTACGCCACAATTAATATCAAAACCCACTCCACCAGGTGAGACAATAGATTTTGGATCATTTATATCAAACGCAGCCATATTACCTAATTAAATGTAATAAATATATCAGTTGATTTATTGTATAATATAAAAGCTTGAATTACTTACCAATAGCAAAACCATAGCCAGAGTGAACATCTGGTAATCCAATAGATTTTCCTACGATACCAGGAAGAGCAGCAACATTAGCAATTTGTTTAACTCCAGGTAGAAAACCTCCAACAGCTCCTGGTCTGCATGCATTTTTTAACTCGTCAAACATCAACTTTTCAAGCGTGTTATTAACGTAAAACACACCTTCAACCTTTAAAATAAACAATTTTATTAATAATTAAAAAACAACAATCGTTGTAAATGAATTGAAGTAATTGAAAAATTTATAACCTTCATATTAGGTTGAAAACCCTTTTTGATTTTCCAAGAGTAGTCGGTTATTTTTTCTAGATATTTCAGTTCTTCGTTATACTGTCGCACCACCATTTTTACAACTAATTATTTAAATTGTATTGACAAATAATAAATCAACAACAATAACGTCAAGTGAACGACTCGTTTATGTTCGTATTTTGGTATTAGAAACCGGCCGGATAAAAGGTTATGTTTATTTATTTTTCACGTTGTCTGATCGATAATGTCATTGACCAACTTTGCCAGTTTGCTCTAATTTTAGTATTTTTTAATTATTTGACACATTAATAAAGAATTTAAATACATTTAGTAGATCAATTTATTATTACAGATTATACAAATTTTGTATAATAAATAATACTTATTTAACATATAGAGATATAAAAATTCAATAAAAATTAGATTTATTGTTTAATTTTTTTAAAAAACTTTGTGTATAAATAATTTTTCTTTATAAACTTAAAATTTACAAACTCATGCTAGTAAAAATCAAATAATGATAAAATTTTATACAATACTAAACATTTATTTTGACTGAATTTTCTTTTTCACTAAAGAAACTGAAGAACAGGTAACATAGTATGATAAAACAACAGAAATTCCTGTCACAACCACGCCTGATATAATAAAAAATAATACACAGCAGAGCACGGTTAATCCAATCAGCAAGAGTACCACTAAAACAAAATAATAATTATTTAAAATTATGATTGCATGATCATAACTGTCAATCTCATAGAAAGAGAAAAAATTGTTTTTACCTTCAACTATCATAAAACCGGTGAATGCAATAGCAACGTTAACCACTGCAAATACTGTAAAAAGCAAAACTGGAATAATTAGTATTGCAGTCAGAACTGTAAAAGCAAGTAGAAGAAGAGGATTGGCTTTCATATATTTGATGAAATCATCAAGCTTTTCATAGACATTGGCATCTCTCAGTAATATTCTACATCTGTTAAGTGCAAAAACACCTGCAAATAAATGAAAAAAATAAATAAATGCTTAATTATTTCAACTACAATTCTTGCAATAAACTTTCATTACACTGCTGACTTACACTGTTTCCTGGCATAATTAACTCCATTTTCAGTGGTAGAATCCACTCTAGGATTTCTTCTAGGACTCGGTGTGTCACGACTCTCACTACTGTCATCAAGCTCTGGCTCGGCACCATCCGATTTTCCCATTTTCATTGTTATTGATGCAATCCTTGCAAGACGACCTAAATCTTTCTCAATATTTGTAAATGCTACTCCAGTAGTCCAGTACTCCAATAACGTATCACGGCGGACTACATGCTATCGTGACCAAGTTTACGTAATAGTAACGTCCACGAGTTGATAAAAAACTTGAATAATATGTATCTGCTCCCCTCTCTTGAGCTGTCTAATTAAATGCAAACGCAGGTGAACTGAAATTCTGGATATTGTTTTTACAAATGACGTTTTGATGACCGCCGCTGCGCAGTCGGGACGTCGTAGGCACGGAATTTGGAGTTTCGGAGTCATCCGCTCGAGCCACCTACCGTTTGATTTTCGAATTAAAATTAACGAAGCCGTTATATTATACATTTTCTAAAACTAATTGGTAAAATAAAAATTAAATTTAGAATCAAAATAATTTTTTATATGTTTACAATTAATATATTTTGGTTTTATTTATAAATTCATTTTAAAAATATTTATATTTGATATAAACTCTTAATTTATCTCAATATAGTAACTTATTATTTGTTTATAAGGAATTTGATCATATATATTTTAAATAAATATAAATATGCAAAGAAATGTATCAACAAATTAACATTAAAAAAATTATTTTATTGCAATAGTAGTAACTTTATTTATTATAAATTTTTAGGAGTAGAATTTAATTTTAACTGTAATATTGTGTATCACAATGGAAGATAGTTAGTCAAATTCATAAACATCCAGAAATTTCATTATATATTTAACTTGATGTATCAATTTTTTAAATTTATACAAATTTTTTTCAATTGATTTTCTAGAATAGTCTTGCTCTCTTAGTACGTTAGGATTATAATCCACTTGAGAGCTAAAAAGTTTGCAGGCTATTTTCATAGATAAACAAAATTCATGACATTCCTGACGTTTAGATTCTTCTCCAAACATTCGTTTGAATTCTTCTATCAATAAATCTGCGCGCGCACTACACACGCACACAAATAAAATAACTGTGTAAAAAGTCCAGCAGAACTGCAACGAGAAGTGTGGGAAAGACAGAAGAAGTTGCTACGGGTTTCTCTCTTTCTTACTCGTTAAACTATTTGCTTATTTCGTAACGAGAGGCTACGTGCAACAAACTCGCCGTGACGAGGATGGCGAACCTGGTGCGGCTGCGAGGACTCCAAGGCCTGCTAAGCCGAGCAGGCTCACTGTCATCCTCCTCGACGTCGTCGTCGACAGGTAGCCTGCTGCTGACCGCGCATCGCCGCTGCGTAGGCACATCCGGCTCCCAAAAAACCGACGTTCCAGCGAATCCAGCGAAAAACGAGTTGGCCACCTGGGGCGAAGTAGACACACCTGGAGTTAAGAAAGGCTGCTGGGTGTCTTTCGGCTTCAGCGATGAATCTCAGTGGGAGGACAGACACATGCTCCATGTCTGGAGCTTCTTTGGCATCTCTATGCTGATGGTCGGCGGTTCCTTCATCATCATCTACTTGCCGGATCATCGTTACAGGGACTGGGCTCAACGTGAGGCTTACCTCGTGCTGCGACAACGTGAGGCTGCTGGTCTTCCACCTATCGACAGAGACCTCATCGACCCAGCTAAAGTCAAGCTACCCCCAGATGAAATACTCAAAAATGAGGATATCATCATTTAAAGATTGGCTGGAATCCAAGGTCTTTTCTGGTTGCTTGTTGTCGCAAGACTATTTGTTAAAGTTGTTCAATGTAAGATAGAGCCAATGCAGACACTTGTGTTACACGCAATTACACTTATATTCTTATAATGTAATTATGTGAGTCAAATACAGTCATTGATCCCTTTATTATTAATTAAAGATGTTTGTGTTTTATTCAATGACTAAACCTACGATACGGCTATGCAATGGAAATTAATATTTTCTTTAAAAGTTTGTCAAATTTTTAATTTATACCTACTGTTTAAATTAGTTTAAGATTTTCTTTTTCAAATAGATAAAATAGTTTCCAATCATGAGTTAAATAATAAAAAAAATTAATTTAGTTTACAAAATTCTATAAATAAAAGTCATAGACTATTATTCTAATAAAGACAATGTATTTTATAGCTTTTTAAAAAAATAAAAATGCATATAATATACATAATGCTTATTATTATTCTGTTTACTAAATTATAAATTATAGCTGGTAAAGAATTTAAATCTTGTGTTTTTGTTAAAAACATAATATCATTGAACAATACATATTAAAAAATGAAAAATTCTAGAATTTTACTTTATTCACTATTACTGTCATGAAATTTATTACTGAATAAAAATGCAACTCTTAAGTAAAACAAAAAGTAAGTTTAATAATTCATAATATTTACTATTATATAAGAAAGTATTTGAAAGTTATAAAAGCTTCATTACAAATAACAATCAAGATAATTTCTTATTTAAACTGACATTTGAAAATAAAACATTCAAAAAGTACAATACATCATAATCGACTCCAGTTATTACAGATACAGTTTCCATAAATTTTCAAAGATATATGATACAAATAAATATCAAGTTTTTATTTATGAATGATTACTTGAAGCTTAAGTTTGCTTCTATAAACCTTTCAAGCTTAAAAGATTATTGACAAAATTAATTATTTGTATATTTACAATAAAGACGCAGTGACTTTCCATTGGACAGAGCCAACATTGCTTGATAAACTGCGTCTAGTATCTTCATTGTTATAATAAATCTTTAACCCAACGACGATCCCTTCTTGTCTGCTACCACAAATACAAATTTTACCAAAGCAGTCAAAAAATAACAACATTTCTCTCGCGGACATCACAAATCTTAGTCGTACCGCCTCAGATTCTCGTCCTTCAATTACTTTCATTTCACAATTATTATTGCGCTGACGTCGGCTGCGATACTACGTTCGCTCCAGCTGATATTTGGCTCTGTTGCACGACGGGTGGCTGTTGATAGAAGGGCGACTGTTGTTGAGGCATCGAGGCGCTTACGGTTATAGGCGGCATCCCAGGCAATGAGATAGGAGTCGTCACAATTTGCGGTTGCTGTTGTGATGCATTCAAGCCTGGTATGCTTACAGAGACGGATGTCGGTGGAAGGCTGTAATTTGGTTGGAACGCGCTTTGTAGTGTGCTTTGCACGCTGCTTGTCGACATGGGCGGCAATGGTGGACTTATTGGCATACCCGGAATGTTTGGTGTATTTTGATAATCAGCTGGTTCAATAGCTATAACAATAAACAAATCATTATTTTTTTAAATTTCATATTTATTTTTTTAGACGTATCAGCTCTTTATAGTTTACTTACTTGGTGGGTAGCCAATATTTTGTTGGGCTGCAGGATATTGTGGAACGCTGATTGTTGGGTGTTGTGGAGAATACATTGGAATACTGGTAGGTGGATTTTGGGGGGAATACATAGGGATAGACGATGGTTGCTGAGGAGAGTACATTGGCACAGTTGAGCCCATTATGCTAGTTGTCACCACTATGTTAGAATCTGCTTTTGGAATATAACTTGATGGAGGAGTTATTGGTGAAGCAGCTGATTGGGTGACTGAAATAGCTTCTCTAGTTTTGGCAACATCATATGGAGGTGAAGCATAAGTTAAAGGTGTAGTAAATTGAGGGGTTGAATTTGAATATGGTGTTGTTATTCCGGAAGGTGTAGAAAATTGTGGAATTGCACTTGGACTTTGCATGTTTATTGTAGAAGTAGAAGATGGCACATTTGGAACAGTGTTTTGATCAGAAGCCTAAAATGATAAATAAATTTTACTTTAAATTAACAATGGCTTTATAAAGAAGTAGTATTGTGGAAAAAAAATTTAAATCTTACTGTTGGAGCATTATGAGCTTTGTTATCAACGATATTTCTTATGGGTATTCTATGAAGATATCCATATCCTATTCCACACCCAAGGCTAAAAATAATAGAACGAAAACTAAAAATATAATAAGACAAATAGAATTAAAGTGCATTTCAAGTTTTTTACCTTCCTTCGCCACCCCATGTATTATTGGGAGTTATAGTAACTTCTCTACATGAATCATCATCTATATTATAAACATACAGCTTCAGTGGTCGAGACTCATGCGCTTCAATTAAAGTAAACAAATCTTCACTTTCATGTAAAACTGAATCTGCTCCAATAATGTAATCTGAAAATGGTCTAAGTCCTGCTAATTCAGCTGGAGACGAAGGATGAACTTCCTAAAATTAAAACCATCATTCTTTAAAACATACAATTAAAAGACAACCTTCAAATACTTAATTAAATAAAGGAATCTAATTTTCATAGTTAACTAATAACATTTTTACTCAAACTTAATCACAAATGAATGAAATTCAAGGTAAAAAACAAATAGTGTACACGTACCAAAACATGCCAAACATTCTCATTAGCACCTTCAAATGAGCAAAATCTAATGCTAACTCCGAGGAGACCTTGTCCACCCCAAGTCATGCTTGGCACAATGGTAGTCTGTCTAACTGATTGAGTTTTGCTGCTGTAGACAGTGATGGGTAGATCCTTATCCACATTGGCCTTGAGGATCTCCTTAAGGGTGTCGTTATCCTGATCCTGCATAATACAAAATGAAATTAACCAACACATATAAAATTACTTCTGTACCAAATCAAGCAGGTTAATAATAATAAAAAAAAAATCTTACCAGTCTAGTCTTGCCCATTGCAACAATAAAATCAAAAAAGGCCTCAAGTCCTGCTCTTTGGCCAGGTGAGTTATCCTGAACCTGTAGTAACACAACATACAAAGAACATGTAATATTAAGAACGCCGGCTGTAGCGTTAACAAATATAATTTATAAAAGTATGTGTAATATTCAGAAAAAGATAATCTTACTCTGAGTACGTGGTAGCCCTCAGTACCGCCACCGGGTATCTGAACACTATGCGTACCGCCCATCCTTATTCTTTTTCTTTCTGGCCCAGCTGCTGTAAGTATAACTACTTGTTCTTAAAGTATGAAATTCACTCGCGAGTCGTAAAGGACGATAAGCATAACGCTTGTTTGGGCTATCCAGCCGGGTTACTATTTCCCGCAGTATTTACTTGATAATAATAATAATATATATACTGGCCCTGCCTTTTTTTTTTACTACCAGACTACTTGGAAAGTTGCCGCGGGTTAGCGTCTTCCTCTCGTCGATCGTCGTCGCGCGTCGAGCGTGGAAATTACGTGGCACGTATATAAAAGTGATAGGTATGTGCCTTTTGCTACTGCAGCTGCCACCAGTAACACTATACTATAACTATATATTGTACAAACACCACCACCCGCGCCTTACTTTTTAACGTCCTCGGTTTGTGTATATGTATGTGTATTTGTGTTATTATGACTTTGTGTGGTTATAAAAGTCGCGGAGACTTGCGGATTTAAGTGCTCTTTTGCGAATCTAATATCAGCGTTACTATATTGCAGAGAATTTATATTATTAAAAAGAACTCAGTGATATTATTTTATTCCTTTTTTTTAATTTCTCTAACTCTTTATTACTGTATAATTAATTAGAAATTAAAGTAAAAACATTTTGTTAGGTTTACATCACATGATCGAAGCCGGTATGTCTTGATAACTCCAATCGCTAAATAATATACACTACCTTATGTAAACAAACAAAATGCATTAACTTTTTTGTTTTTTTGAGATTTATGATTTTTCAGGCAAACTTTTAATGTCAATCTACTTGATCGATCGGGCGATCGGGAGTTTTTACCCATTTTGGCGTTGCGATCAGCTCGGTCTGCTTTTAAACCACGTGGTCGAACATCATCAGTTTGTTGATTGTTTTCGGTTGAAAAGCAGAAAATATTGGTTTGGCTGTGCTGTAGAAAATAATTTTGTTAAAATTATTAATTTTTTTTGTTGATTCTTAACTATTTTGGAGTTACAAGCTTGACTGTAAGTAAAATATATTTTTTGTAGTTTTAAATTTTTAATTTGAAACGTTTTAAAATCGTTAAACATAGCAATTTTTATGATTAAGTTTACAAAAACCATTATTAAACATGTGTTATGTTAGCGTAAAAACATAAATCTTTGCAATCTTAGTATGTTGCAAAATTATAATTCACTATTTTAAAATATCTAAAAAAAGTATAAGCTAGCAAACAACCTTACATCTTATTTTCATAACAAAATTTTGTTCTTAACCTCAAAATATATTATTTTGAAAATAAATTAAAAAGAAAAAGAAAACATTTTATTGTCTACTCCATGATGTTTTATTTTAGAAACACATTATATTGATAATTATTCTATGTTAAATATATTAAATTACATTACAAATAAATTTTGTTAAGTAGGATTGCATATTAACTGATATTTTTAAAGGACACATTTATTATCAATATTTTATTTTACACACCTTTATAATATATAAGAATATATCATTTTTTGTAAATATGCAAAGAATGATTATTAATGGCATTTTGTATAGTAGTATATTTACAATATTTATTATGTTACTTACAATTACAAATGTCAGTGTAATAATAGTTATCTTCAAATATAGGTCAAGTGTAAAATCTTATAAAAAACAAAAAGTTTTTGTGTGACTTTGTCAATTGACATTCACAATAGATTCTTATAAAGCAGCAAACTCTTATTAATAAAATAATAAACTTTAGTTATTCATAAAATAGATACAATAAGGCGAACATTGAGGTATTTTTTGTAGAAACTCAATACACATATTTATATATAGAAACTAAAAAACAATAGCAAAGTAGATTAAAAATAATCTTATTAATGTAACAATAAGAAGTCCAATACTATTCAAATTATTTTTAAAGTTATTAACTTAATTTATTATTTTACATAATGAACAATTAAATAAAATTGTATTACAAACAATTGATATACCTAAAATGAATTATTAAATTTAACTTAAAAGGGGAATGAAATTAAATTTTATTGATTTTATAAAAGCGCAATTATTTTAAAAGCATTTTGTAAATTAATTTTTGACATAATTTTCTTAATATAAATAAACATTTTCGTTTTTCCCTTTTTATATTAACTAGATTAAAAAAAAGAGTTATTTAAATAAAAAACTTTATAAGACCTCACAAAATTTAAAATTTATGTTTAAATATCCTCTATTCTAATTTTAACAAATTTTAATAATTACAACAAGAGATAGTATAAAAATTTTAATTTCAATTACATCAAATTAAATATCACATTAATCTTTCACCCAACAACAACAACAATTATCTTAAAACCTCAAAACAATAATAAATAATTAATCAAAACCTTTCACCAAATTTTCATCCTTTAAATTGCTATCTCATCATCAACCCCTCTCTTCCTTTATCCCTCCCCCCCAAAAAAAACTCCATAAAATCCCTCTAAAAAAACCAATCTCAATCCCATATCAATACAACAAACATTCCTCGGTTACCCACCCAACAGCAACAATCGTTCACCAATACTTATATATTCACCATCACGCGATTATCGATTTCTACTACCCCCGCAATACTATACACCAGCCGCCGCAAGCTCTTGTCCACCGCGTGAATATCAGTGGCGCTGGTATACCGCGCAACCACCCACCCTTATATCCTCCTATATGTATTCCTATACACATATACATACATACAATCTACCACTATACCAGCAACACACACTAAAAACACCCCCCAAATCCTCACGCGCATTAGATATATATTATGCGCTATACTAGCGCAGTGTGTCCAAAGCGGTTGTTCTATATACGTGGAGGATTCCTTTAACTACTATATACTCTCTGTGTGTGTATTATATATATATACATCACACCTATCGTAAAATCCTCCCTTTTTACCAGCATTGTCATTATTGTTAGTTTTTCCTCTCTCTTTTTTTTCTATCATTTCTCGTGATGAGACGACGTCGACGAATAAGGTTGCCATGCCACTATCGATTCGCGCCAACGCCTCCTCTTCGTTGTCTCTACAACTTATTTTCAACTATTCTATAGAGGGTTGTTCGGATGGTCATGATAATGTTGTAGTGATATGTGATAATAACAACACCTGTCAAAAGACAATCGTATATAAAAAGGGATATTATAATGTGTATTTGATGTATAGTGTTTAGAGTTTTAAAAACAAAATAAAGGAGTTGTTATAGTGCAAGATATTTTTTTCCTTTATAAAATAAAGTTTATGTAAAGTTGTGCGAATAGGCTATTATGACCAAGTATAATATGTGCCACGATGTAGCTAGTGTTATTGCTGCTGCTGTTACTGGTGGTAGTAATAATACTGCTAGTGGTGATCACAGCTGACGCGACGATCCTATATAGACTTATTTGAACAAAAGGACTGATGATACTCGAGGAAGCTTTTATTCTGAGCTTCGGTAAGTTACATACATATCTACTTATAGAATAATCCCTCTTTGTTTATTCATCCTACTTTTTTTTCTTTCATTTTTTTTTTAAATTTAAAATTAAACATGTCTAGTAGCTAGTTCTATAATAGTTATAGTACTATAGTGATAGTAAGTAGTAATAGTCGAACGGAGAGTGTAAAGTGAAACAAACGTTTTATAGACTTCGCGTGATAGGTATAGAAGTTAATAGAGGAAAGAGTTTGATTGGGGTGGAGTAAACTAGACAAGCAAAATACATACATACATGCATATACCACACATATAGATATATAGACAAGTTAATGGGTTCTCTGTTTTATATATACTTACATTCTGAAGCTAAACTCAACAGCACATACCTATATAGGTTCTGAATATTGCATGACGTGCTGTGTATATGTATGTACATATGTCTGTTACCTGTACTTTGTGTGCCGGTGATGTGGCTCAGTTTTATGTGTGTTGCACACATTGATTCTTACTAATGGGACCAGCTTCAAATTGAGATTATTTTATTTATTAATTAATTGTGTAACGATCGATTATAAGTTTTATGTATAATTTCAAGTGATTCTAGTGTATTTATATATGTATTTATGTATTTTGGTTATCTTAGAATTTTAAATTTCATAATTAAGTGTTTTAGATGATATATAGCGAGACAAGTAATTGGGGATGGTATATGTATATAGGTATATAGTTCGGGAATGTGGGTCACAAGTTTTTTTTTACGTGGTTTTATCGAAGAGTCATTAAATTTAATTGTATATTACTTGTTTAAGTGTGTTTATTTTTGTGTTATAATTAATAACGTTAATTGTCACTTATCTATAGATACGTTTTTAAAATAACATTTGCTTGACCTTCGTTGGACACTATATAGTTATACATTTTTTTTGCAAAAACTTTAGTCTTTTTATAGTTTAACAAAACTCGTTTAAAAAATTCATACTTTTGGTCTTGTCCATATTAAAAATTCAAAAAGAAAATACAGTAGATCTTGAACGTGACATTTTATAAAAAACTTTTTTTTTTCCTCTTCTTTTTAAAATAAACTTATGCATAAAATAAGATAAGAATAATTTCGCGAATAGTAAAAAATTCTTAACGTACAGTACATAACTTTTCATAGCATAAAAAAAAAATTCAGATTCACTTACACTCTCAAAATTTATTATACACTCAGAAACTATTTTCCTCGCTGTAATTAAATAGAAATTCAACCAACCAACCAACAACATAATATATTCTTGCAGGTTCGCAACATCGTTGTAGATCTAGAAAATCCCTCAACATTACCAGCAGTAGAACAAAACCCACGATCAAGAATAGGATCATCACAAGTAGTCGTAGTAATAATAATAATAATAGCAATAGCAATAATATCATCAATAGTAACAAAAGAATAATAGTTGATCCAGCAGCGTTTGTAGTGGTGCAGCAGGTAGTCTCAGGTAGTAGTGTCAGTGGTAGTGGTGGTTGTAGTAGAGGGTTGGGGGCAGGAGGTGGAGGCAGCGGCGACTACAGTGGGAGTCGCTATGTCAACGGGTGTCCGGCATGCGAGAGCCGAGCGAGCCGCGCCCCAGCCCTCAGCTACAGCAGCAGCAACAAGAAAATCAGCGTCAGGCGGAGGAAGGCTTGTGCGGTGCATCGGATATCGCGAGCCAACGACAGTGTCATCGAAACCCTGGCAGCGGCAACATCAACAACAACAACAGCGGTGGCAGTGCAGGTCACTGCTGCAGTATCAGTTCCAGCAATCTGCAAGCCGGAGTCTCGCGCTACTGCTCGTTGCAGGAGGTAGCCGGTCTTGGTCCTCCCGAGCAGCGACGCTTTCGTCGGGTAAACGGCCTGCAGCTGCCTCTGCATCCCCAGCAGCTACTCGGCTGGTGCGTCCTGGCCGCGGTGAGCCTCGGCACCTTCTTCTGCGTCATACCTCCGCTCTCCCCGGACTTGCGTTCTCCAGTATTGGGTCTGGTGCTGGGCTCGCTCTTGGTTCACCTGGTCTCGCATTGCGCGGCGTCGCTGCTCGATCCGGCCGAGCCTGCGGTACGTCGTCGACCCGCGCGTCAGCTGGTACCTGAATTCGATCGCAGTCGTCACCTGCACGTCATCGAGAACGGCAGGTGTCATCTCTGCAACATCGACGCCTCGAGTCGTCGGACCAAGCACTGCTCGGTCTGCAACAAGTGCGTCGCTCGCTTCGATCATCACTGCAAGTGGCTGAACAACTGCATCGGCAGCCGTAATTACCCGGCCTTCATCGTCTGTCTACTATCCGCGATAGCTGCCTCGCTCGCGGTTTTCGGGCTCTCGGTCACCGAACTTTCCCTCCAGGTGCGTCTCGAGACCCGGCAGAGATTTTCATCCTCCACCGGCAGCCAAGCTACGACCGATCATCCCCTCGCCGGCATGGACAACGTCACGTTACCGATCAGCCTGCCATTACCCGGCACCGGCTCGCTCATCGTCATCTCGATCGTCGGCATCGTCTCGGCGATTGCCGCGGTTCTCTTGATCCACCTCTGCTTCTTCCACGGCTATATCGCCTTCCTCGGGGTCACCACCTACGAGTACGTCCGTAGCAAGCAGAACAAACAGAACAACAACAACAATCAAGCCCTACCCGCGAATTCCGGTAATTCAGATAGCAATCCTGGTAACGGCATACCCAACAACATTGGCTCGAATAATCCAGCGGGGAATACAGCTTGTCTGAATCGCGGCGGTGGTTCATCCTTTTGCGGTAGACAGCAGCCACCGGTAAATGAGCCGTTGAGATACCACTTTTGCGAATCGGTCAATGCCGAGGACGCGCGTAGAGCCGACTCGAGAAACATTTATATCTGCTCGACTCACACGTCCACCACAACCACCGCTCAGATAACCCAACAGAGCAATGGCGCGGGTGGTAATATAGCATCCACCACTACCATACAACGCAGCGAAATGGAAAAGGAACGACGCAATTTTCATCTCTACTTCTCCTACGACTCGCAGTTCAACGAAACCTCGATACAGCTGACCTCGACGAGTCAGACGAGCAATGGTATCAACGAACCTTCGATACAATATCAACAGCAGCAGCAGCAGATACAACAATACTCGGATCGTCCGTCCTTGGAATTAAAACCGTCTACCCCATCACCAGTATCTTGCTGTTTCTCAATTATGGGCGCACCTTCAGCCGCAAGCTTGGAAAAAGCTCGACAGCGTAAGCTTCGTCAAGCCGCAGCGGAAGGTGGTCTTCAACTTGAAAGCGCGAGTAGCGATAAGCAGCAACACATGGCTGCGCGTCGCTCTTGCACCACGATGCGACGTATACAAACCTTTCTTCGTTCTCGGCTACGTAAAAATGCACGCCAGCGTGCTATAAATGCCGAAGCTTGCAACGCTCGCAAGAATAAGGTCAATCCGTTAACTATGGCTGAAGCGGAATTGGAAGCTGCGGTACGTTCGATTTCAGTTGAACCACACACGCGTGACGAGCATTTGACGACCATATCTGCACCTTCGATTTTACAACAGCAAAGATTACCTCCTCTTACCCTACCTGGAAGACAGAGATTGGGTAAAGCTGAGCTTGTGCTTGCGGAACCACCAGCTTTGATCGGTAAACGTAACCAGCCTCACTTAAGGGTGAGACGCGCGTCTTTGGGTCACAAACGACCCCGGTTTAAAGTTGGACCTCATCTGGCTCAATCTGCTCAGCTATCGCCAATTCCAGAGTCCGAGCTTTCCAAGCCTGCCTCGCCTAGATCGCCGCCGCTCAGTCACTTTACCTTCCCGCCATTGAACAGCTCCTAGAGATTCTTGTTCTCTTATATATCTGCGTTGTGTGTGATGTGTTTGAGATATTGAAAATTTGTTTGATTTAACGAGACAATATGTGCTATAGTGCAGTTTTGATGCGGATTGAATTTTTTTAAAGACGAATTCAAATTCGATGCGTTATGGTAGAGTGATAAAAAATTTATACATAAATTAATTGATAAAAAATTACTCCTGTAGTTATTTATTATAATATGTATAGTACTTATACTGTATGGTGTATTTAAGAGTGAGAGCGAGTATTCGAATGTTTTTTTATTGTTGATTTTGCCAAGGCCTGGTCGAATTTTCAGTGGTGGTGATATATATACTTGATTGCTAAATAATACTACTACCGCGTACATATCCAATTGCAGTATTCATTATTAAAGGATTGATCTACATACAAATATAAATATTTACATGAATTTTTTATACCTATCAATGGTATATATAAATAATGTATTCGTCTATAGACAAATTTTTAACTATTGACGATTTAATAATTATATTATATAAATACCTACTTCGCGAATATATGCGTATAGCCAAGGCAGAATATAAAAAAAAAGAAACTTGTTGAGAAAATATTTTATATTGGAATATAATACAAAATAAAACTAGTTTATTTCTCTATTTCAAATTTACACAAGTTGATGATAAATGATAGAATTTAATTATATGAGTTGGTTAAAATAAAAAACAAAAAAAAAAGACAGAAAAATATAGTGCAAATAAAGTAATTTAGAGTATTATATTAATAATATTGACTACTAATGAATATTTATTTAAAAATATAAATATACATCCTGTTGATTATTGAACTAGTTACTCAATCTCTCGTCAAATTTATTAAGAGACTTTATTACAGTCTATATAATCATAAAAATCTGATCTCTGCTCAATTAAATATTTAAATGCAATTTTTAAATATAAAATAAAATACAGTACTGATATATAATTAAATTTGACTGAAAACTACATTATTCGTCAATATTAAATTTCATATATTATTAAAACAAGATTAGAAATAAAATAGCTTCAGGTACAAAAGAAATATTTTTTATGTTACAATATTTATTAACGATATTTAAATATGCAAAAATGTAGAGTAAAACGATATTAATAAATAAAGATTTACGGAAATACAAACAATTTTAATGATTTAAATTTAAAAACAATATAAAGGTATTATAATGAAAAGTAGAAAATAACAATTTTAAAATTCTTAATTCTCTATACGCATAATATAAATATATCATTCTACAAAATTATATTTAGAAATTCTGGCATTGAAAATTTAAAACTACCTAGTTTAGAAATTATAGAAAAAAAAATTCTCTCACGTGCCAATTAAAAAAAATAAATAACAAACTAGTTTAACAAAAACTTCGTTACGATTTATCAATAAATAATGAAAATTCGACTTAAAGAAATCAACGATAAAAAATGTTCGAACTCAATTTATTTAGAATGCATTTAATTACAATAGTGTCGTAGAAGTGAATAAAAAAAAAATATCAGAATTTTAGATATACCAACACCGTAGTGATCAAAATAAAAAAAATAAATACTTATTATTGATTAGAATCTGTATGTTTAACACCTATAACTTTGTAGCTTTAATTATTATTATTTATGTTTAAAAATTTGCTTGAGTCGTTGACAATCGATTGAGTATTTAATATTCCATCAAAAAGAAAACCTACAGTTAATATTGTTAAAAGAAAAATATCACTTCGTAATCATTAAAATATATAATTAAAACCTTGTGAAAGTGACATTATTTTTTTAAAATCTTAAACAAATAACATGACTTTTTTAATAAAAATTGTTATGGAAAAGTTATGTTATTCGTCTGAAGTGTCACTTTGAGAATGTACCTCGCTTGATTTGACACTATATCCTGGTCATATTATCGATAAATTTAATTTAATTGTTTCATCCACGTAATTATTTGATGTGTATTCCCCTGTGTATTTCGAACAAGCGACCCTACTAAATTATAAAACCAAAGAAACAAAAAAAGTGTATAGCATATAATCGTATACGATTGTCGCAGCCTACGAAAATATTTGCACGAGTGAAAATTTAGATGTCTATTTTGAATAAAACGTATATATTATATATAT
>JAPYZE010001462.1:0-27001 GCA_030522805.1 Leptomastidea abnormis | reverse complement strand
TTTTTGAGTTCAGGAACCTTCAAAACGTCAAGAAAACCAAAAAAAATCAAATCGAAAATTTTCACCGTTACAAAGCTTTCTCTTTGAGAAAGCAAAATAGGTCATTCTCCGATCGTCACAAGAATACAAGAAAAGATACGACTCGATGATTACAAACAACAGAAAGTTGTGTAAGAGAACGATGCAAAACAGAAAAAAAGAAAAATGTAACCCAAGAAATACATCCTCAAGTTGCGCATCGTCAAGGATAGTATGGAGAAGAGAAGAGGAACATTTACAGAGCGACGAAGGCCAGCCGGAGCGTATTAAAAGCAGGTAGAAGTCGAGAAGAAGCTTGAGACTACTGTACGCTCCGATTAACGAGCACCGTGCTTCCGTTTCTTTTCCTCGCTCTCTTTTCTCTTTCTCGCGTCTTTGCCTCGTTTAAAAAACCTTCAAAGACGAGCGACCGCGAGTTTCGCGCGTAGTTTCAACGCTACCCCTTACTCCCTCTCTTTCCACTCCCACTTACTCATCCCTTTTTTTCTGCCACATCACGAGCGTATCTTTTCTCGACCCCACGACTCGTATCTCAACAAAGACCGTCGTCGTCTTTCAACGCTGAATCGTGTCCGTGTCTATAAGCGAGCACGAGCGTACAATGGTCTTTTTCCGAGTCGACTAAGATGTGTCTTAGATGTGCGTATTAGAAATTCTATTTTAGCTCTTATAGCGGATGAAAGGGACAGAAGACAGATGTGATAAAAAGAGAGACATGTTTCAATGCTAGTTTTCGACTTTATTCTGAAAATCTTGCCCTTTGACATAAGTTTTAGCAAGTTTGTGATGGGAAGCTGTAAGGTCTAAAAGTCAATGTGAAATGTATTTTAAGAAGCATTTAATGAATGAGTCTTAATTTATAAATTTAATTTTAAATAATTACTGTAATTTCTTTAAATTAAATCGTTTCAATTAATAGAAATTTTTATTTATAAATTAAAGTTTTTATTAAGAAAAATGTTTTTAAAATATCTTAAAAACAACATTTATCGTTTTTAAACATGCCGTTTCTACTTTATACCTATGGAATAAAAATAAGTTTGAAAGGTAAAAAAAGATAATATAAACTCAAATTACAATGCTCAGCAATTTCTTTACACATAACACATTGGTTATAAAGAAATACGTGGAGAAAGAGCCAAAGTAGCGAAGAGAACGATAGCAGCGAAATCGAAATAGAGTGGGTTAGCTTGGGATCTGAAGAGTAAATCAAAAGAAGGAAATTAATTTTTATCGAAAAAAGGAGCACACAGACGGTACCAGAGATCCTTCTGGTTTAAGCTTAAACAAAAATATGAGAGGAAGGGAAGAAACAAATGGTATCTGAGAAAAATCGCGATAAAAAATAATGCGTTTTGGTATGTGCTTCTTATAGTAAGTATTACATGTTGGCTAAATTATGATATAAATACTAATGTTATGTGAATTTTGAATCAAATGCAATGATAACTATAACATTTCTTTTTACTTTCAGAAAAAACAGATTTCCCTTTTGGTCTTGCCAAACGTGTCTTTTTCCACTTAAAAATGTATAAAAAATTTAACTTTTTACTGTTATTTCAAGAATTCATAATAATATCATAAATTCGATTTAGTAAAAAATGATAGTAAACAACAAATGAGTAAAAAATCATTTACGATAAGCAATTATCAATAAAATATTTTAAATGTCCTGAACTCTCATTCCGCATTGGACAACAAAAATTACAATAAAACTGTATTTTTTCTATCTAAGAAACAAAAAATAGACTGATCTTACACATATAAGACTCAGCTTTAAATTTTTATTTCCCTTGATCTACAAGTTAAAGGGTAAGATCTCTGGGAAAAAAAAAAAAAAAAAAAAAAGAGAAAAAAAAAAAAAAAAAAAAAAAAAAAAAAAAAAAAAAAAAAAAAAAAAAAAAAAAAAAAAAGAAGCAAGAAGGTAAAAAAAAGGACGAGTAAAAGACAAAAAAGCTTAAAGGAAAAAAGAGGTGAGCAGCAGAAGAGTCGACTTGGGTATCGCAAATCTTTTTCGCCCTTTGCTCGGCATATAGGTACAGGTGTAGTGGGGTAGAACGAAAGTAGCGAAGCCTCTTGCGACTGAGAGGGTGATTAATGACGTTAATAAGAAATCTAGCTGTAGTAGTTCCGACGAGCTTTAGCTGGCCGGTACCAGACCCTGCCGCATACCAGTTTGTTCTCTTATTCGTTTTTTTTTTTTTTTTTTTTTTTTTTTTTTTTTTTTTTTTTTTTTTCCCTTTTTTTTTTTTCTCGCTTTTTCTTTTTTTTTTTTGCTCTTTATTTTTTTTTTTTTTCTTTTTTTTTTTTTTTTTTTTTTGCTCTGGCATCTACCTTGTACACCCCTCTTTTAATTGACGCGCATTTCCGTCGTTCTAATGGCTCTCAATTTTTTTTTCTTTCCTTTCTTTCTTTCTACTTGGCGAATAATTTCGTCGTTAAAGAAAAGAAAAAAATAAGAGAAACTTGCGAGAAACGATTAAACGTCAACGGATCTTTAGGCTAAAAGTTTATTTCACATAAAAATTTAGGATTAATACACTTTAGCTATAAGACTTCTAAAAATTCTAAAAATTTTTATTCAAATTTTGAATTAATTTAAAAAAACAAATAAAAACTAGAGCTATAGGACTATTCAAATAAAAAAATCGAAAATGCAAAAAAATTATTCAGCGAATAATTTTCTAATTCAATAAAAACTTGACTGAAACTAAATATTTTTGAGAAAAAAAAAATTTAATAACAATAATGAGTAAAATTTTTAAATCATAATTAAAAATCTATCAAAATACAACTTGCAGTAGCTTTTCCAATCTCTCGGTATCAAATAAATTATTTCTCGCTCACACACGCCGCTGAAATCCACCGCTGCAATTTTCGCATTTTCACTCAAAACAGAACACCATGCATACGAAACACCAGCACACACACACATAGCTTAAGTATATCTACATGAGCTAAGTTTCACGTATACATATACATTCTTATATATACAAAGAGTTCAGTGCAGACAGAGAAAAAGGGGATGAGGCATCAGAGAAGGCACTCCAGCGTATATATATGTGCGCGCTTTCTCATCAGTCAAAGGGGAAATGAAGTGTTTTCGTCGGGATGCCCTCCACTGCCCGCATACACGTATAAAGAGAAAGAGAGATGGAGAGATAGAAAGAGAGACTACAAGCAGACCACACGTATATAGTAACGACGGCCACAGCTTCTTGCCCGCAGCCCCTCGAGGGAAAGAAACCACTTTCTCGTTGTAACCCCGGGCTACATACATATACATCGCACATACTATATATGTATATTCGTACGTGGGAGTGTATATGAATCAGCGTAGGTGGGTTGCTATAGCTCGTTGAATTATTAGGTGAAGGCGCGGACGCTCGATTAAATCGGGAGAATGCGGTAAGAAATACTAGAAGAGTGGGAGAGAGAAGTTGGGGTTTGCGTAGTATTACGAGAACATGAGCAAAAAGTCACTCTACTTGGAACAATAGAGTTGCTCTGCGCAGGTCTTACGCGAAAAACATCACGTTGTAAGCTGATGAATCTGTCTTGTTGCTGCTACTCTTGTGCTTTGAGCTTCTACACACGCACTACCAGTCTTTATTTCTCCAAGTTTTGTTGTCGGGTATTTCGAGTCATTCGTCTGATTTATCTTAGGGTTATAATATGGTGGAATCTAATTCATATGAATGAGCTATGAAAGAGATGTTTATTCATTTTTATGTCGTTATAATACGACAGGTTTTGTTTTAATGGCAATGTAATTCAGATTTATTGATCGTGAGAGTTTTCTTTGAGAAACTAAAAGTGATGATTGTCGAAATAAATAAGTCAATCTGGGTATTACAAATATTACAACATTTACATACCTACTATTCAAAATAAAAAAAAAAATAAAATAAAAAAAGCTTTCATCAAAAAAAGTTTTGTTAAAATTAATACAGTCTTCTCTACTCTACCTACTGCATGCACACATCCGAAATAAAATCTTAAGCACCGTTCGACGTTCAACATACAACCACACAATCACGGTCACGCGACAGATAGCACATATTATACGCCTTCTGTATAGACACGAGCGCGCGCATGTAGCCTGAACGAAAACTGCCTATCTCGTAATCTTAGAAGCCGGCAAGCCATGGCATACATATATATATATATACATCTATACAAACTATATATACCTATGTATAACCCGAGAGCTACGTCTTAAATGACCTGCAAATTGATATCCCTGGGCCCCTGGCTCTCTGTCTGTCCGTCTGTCTTCTCTTTCTCTCTTATACTCCCCAGCTCTCAACCAACATGAACGTATAAGCCACGGAAGTTACAGTTTCTGATCTTACCGCCGAGACCTCGAAATTCGCGCATGTGCATAGCTCAACAGCAACTATAAGCTCTCTTTTAGAGGTAAGAAAAGGAGGTAACTATAAGCTATAAGCGAGAGCTGTCTCTTGTACTTGTCTTCTATACTTTTCTCTTGTAAGTAATCGCAGCCAGCCTACGAACGCTAATACGCTATATTATTTGAAATTTGATGATGAAGAATTCATTTTTCACTTGAAAATGATTTATAACTTGTAGAATAACGATAATCACCATAGTATCACGAATATTAAAAAAAAAATTTCTTTATCCGGATCTAATCTATAATGAAAAATACATGAAAATAAAAAAAAAAAAAAAAAAACAGAAAAAAAAAAAAAAAAAAAAAAAAAAAAAAAAAAAAAAAAAAAAAAAAAAAAAAAAAAAAAAAAAAAAAAAAAAAAAGAGTATCAGCTACAGTAGCCTCATCCTAATGACACTTTCGATACGTATACACATACACACATACATACATACATAGACGTACACTCGCATATATACATCTGACAGCTGTGAAATATTATTTTTTCGCGCTCGCACCTCACCACCGGATACACGTCAACTCCTCGTCTGACCCAACCTATATACATATAGATATGTATATATACACACACGCACGAAGATGGTATAGGAGGATAACGGGAAAATAAAAGAGGAAAAACCGTCAATCTCTGCATCATGGGCTATGAAAATTTGAATATACACTTTTATACTGTTTGGTAATGTATATATAAATGACGTTTAATAGATCACATCGTATTGTCTGACAGTCTTACTCTTGCCACTAACGTAAGACGTTACTCTTGGTTTTCGTTGTGCTAGAATTGACGTAAACAGAGGGATGTAAGAAAGATGTAATCTTGGACTGTATCTACTGCGAGTCGGTAATGAGAAGGTGACAGCAAGTTTAAGATAAAAAAAATTAAGCCTCACCATCAGTTCGCTTTCGTGATTTCATTTAATTTACAATTTTCTTGTCTTGATTGGTACGACGTGCGACTTACCGATACTGTCTGATAACGATGTGAAGAGTAAAAATAAATAAATGAAAAGAAGGAAAGCTTCCGTTTCGTAAGTTAAATATACTCGGAGAAATGATGATGCTTACCTGCAACAGAAAATGAAAAAAAAAAATTATTCGTTAGAAAAAATGTCGTGCTCATAAGTGGACAGTGACACTTTAATGCCAACTGTCATTTAGCTAATTTAAAATATTTTAAAAATATGACATTTAATTATTGTATACGACAGTTTCATTTAATATTTCATTACAATCTTGTACATCATTAATATAATATAATTTTTAAATTCTATTATCTTATCGTGAATAAATAAAAATATTTAAAAAAGTCTCGTCAACTAAATTAATCATCCTCTTTAAGAAAAAAAAAAAAAAAATTTAAAAGTGCTACTGAGTAAAATAGAAGCTCTTCGGAAAATAAATCGGGCAAGTCTCGCAGCGCATTCTATTCGCAGCCTCGCATTTGTATATATATATATATATACGCTTGCAAGAAGCCAAAGCTCTCTCTTACTCTTTTTCTCTCTCTCGAATAAGTTTGCCAAAGTGCCCTGTAGCCTATCAATCCGCTAAGCGCACGTATTTATTCTGACGTGGGCTTGAAACGCTATATACTGTGTGACGTTGTAGGCTAGGAAAAATATATATACCACTATGTGCATATACATATATATTTAGCAGCACCGATCAGCGAGACGAGAGAGCAAAGCGCGATAGCGATTTATCAAACTGGAACGAAATCCACTCATCTCCCTCCTCCCCTTTCCCCTCTCAACAGTAAAGTCAGACCTTTAAATATCACCGAGAGTTTATTCCGAGCGCGCACCACTACCTACCTCTCCTGCATCCCTTTTTATTTTTTGTCTTTCAATTCTTTTTGCTCCCGCACTCGCGTGCTAATTAATTGTTTACCTTTGAAGTGCTTTTGGCTAACGATAAATTTGGGGTGGCGCACGTAGTATTTGTCGGAGTTTTGGGCGTGAATGTGTATGTGCATGTGTGTATGTGTGTACATATGGCTCAAGCTGCGCGTGTCTACGTACGACGGACTAATGCGTAACGAATTACCAGAGGTGAAGCGATGCGCGTGTTTACAAATTTATGGTAATAGGTGGTTATTTTGCAAAACGTTGCAAGAGAGAGAGAGAGAGAGAGAGAGAAGCCTCATTTGCAGTTCGTATGTTAACTCTTCTTTTTTTTTTTTTTAGTTACCATGAGGTCGTACTTTTTAAAGCTAATGAAATATGTATTTTGTACGATAAATGATGGATATTACGTTGGTAATTATTAAAGTTTGCTTAAATTCAATACCCATGTGTTTTGTATATAAAAAAAAGGAACTTTAAGATTACTTATTAGATGCAATTATAAAACTGCAAATAATTGAAATCCAATGTATCATCGTATCACGTACCACCCAATCTCAAATTTCACTCACAAATTCAAACGAATCCAAGGTAAAGTCCATAGAGAGCGAGGGAGATAGAGGTTTAGAGATAGAAAGTAAAATAATTAACGATTCCGCAGCATTGATTCGCCTCGAGCATTACAATACAGAAATAGCCTCGTCATGCAAAATTTCCCTTGATTCTCTCGCAACTCGTACATAGTCTCGGGTCAGTTTGATCGTTGAAGCTCATCCGCGACGCCGATACTCACTATGAACTCGCTGCTAGACAGGGCATCTCTCTATATATACCGCGCTCGGCTTATCCGCCAATCCAGGCACGAGCTTGCACGAATGATTCGATTATTACATTCGGCACAGGGGATCCCAGGACATATACCTATATAATATCCCAGAGGAGTAGCATAGTAGTATGTAGTAGTAGTAGTAAGAGCGGTAGCAGCAGCAGCAGTAGTCTGTAGTAGCCTAGCAAGTCTGTTGCTTCGTCCCTCGGATGCATCATCAGCGACGCGCGTCAATGCGCACACTGACTCTATGCCCCCAACGGACTTCCGATCAAGCGATCAATTAATAGCGATCTAAAAGAGAAAGATAGAGAGGAGGAGGAAGGGAGAGGAAGAGAGCATCTTGCGCGCCCTCGTCACAATTCTACAGCCCGATAATCCCAGCTGCATTAGCCTGATGAGCTCCGAAGCCCCAACGTATGTTATACTCTCTCCCTCTCTCTCTCTCTTTCTCTCCTCTCTCTTTCTCTCCTCTCCCTTTCTCTCGAGCTTTTCTCTTATCGAGCTCTACTACTATACTGCTACTGCTACTGCTGCTGCTGTGGCTTGCGCCTTGGACGGAGCTTGCAAGTTCTACGCGATTCTCTCTACCAGGAGGCTTGGGCTATACGGGGAGAGCTATGGGTTCGAGAGGGATTTCACGTCGGGCTAGAGTGAAGTAGGTTTTGGGAATATGTATATCTAGACGAGGAGGCAGGAGCTCAGAGCTAATGCTCACAGATCGCTACTGACTTAATGGGCTTGATTTGATTTTGTTAATTCTCTGTGATAGCGGAACTGTGTATGGATTTACGCGTGGTCGGTGATGTGGATAGACCGTGTCTTGATTATATTCTGCGCTCAAAATTTATGGATGACTGGGTAGGGATTGATGAATTGGATTTTTATAAAGAAAAAGAGGAAGAGAGTAAATGAGATGGTTAAAAATTGATTTTTTTAGATAATACGTTTTTTTGAAGATGAAAATGAAAGAATCAGAAAGTGACTGGAATTTGTAGATCCAGGAGTATAATAGAAAGAAAATAAAAGAAGATAGATCGAAGAAAAGGATGTAATGGTGTAATAAAATGTGGCGAAGAAGGAATGAGGAAAAAAAAAGAAAAAAAATTTATAGGTGGAAAATATAAAGCTTTGTGAGGTTACTTTTTTATAGAATCTCTTGAGAATTGTACAATTGGTAATGGTGAAAAGACTCATTTTGCCATGGTACAAATAAGTTGCTTTTTACACTATCATAAGATTGAAATTTATTTCAAATAGGTTAAAAAAAATATTTATAATTTATAAGTAAATATCATAAAATAAAAGAATCTTTTCTATAATGCATTGTTAAAAAAAGTTAATTAAATCTGTGATTCTGTTACATTGGTTTTGTTAATTTATTAGAGTTTCTATTATTTAAAGTGATAAGAGGTATTATTTAATCGATAAGAAAGCACATTTAAATATAAAATAACCTTTTCATTTGAATATACGAATGTAAAATCAGTTTTATCAATTTAGAAACTTTGTTAAGTCGAGTTTTCATTTTAAAGCTGCTTAAAGTTTTATACTTAAATGTTTATGTATTTATTAAATAAGATTATAAATAAATAGATAAACATATGAGTAAAATTAATTTTAAATAAAAATAATTCTAATCATCTGTAAATAAGATTAATTTAAAAATATAGTTAAAGTTTATTAAATCTGAGGATAAGACTGTCATCAACAAGATACTAAATAAATTTATATTAAATTTGAATTATAATAATAACAAGCATAACACCATAGCCCAATATTAAGTTTGATAATTTATAAATAAAAAAAGGAGAAGAAGAAGAAAAGTACAGAAACAAGTTGAGGCCAAAACAATAATTAATTTCAACTACATAACCTTCCATTTAAAAAAAAAAAAATCAGCCGTCAAGAACAATATCGCTAGAGCCATAATTAACAGCAAAGCCGATTTCCCGCTCGAGCAAGCGAGAAACTCCAAGAGAGTCATTCGTAGCGGAAGTAGCCAGCTCTCTCTTTCTCTCTCTCTCTCTTTCTCTTCCTCTACTCCTCTACTTCTCCGTGGTAAGTCGTCTTGGTTTGCGCTATCTTACAGTTTCTATATATAGAGTAGGAAGAGGGAAAAGGAGGGGGGAGGGGCTAGCAGCGTTCGCGCTAAGCAAGCCATAACTATTACCCAACCGAGCATTTATCTCGTTTAACTTGCGTTAGCACTGCTGTGCGAACAGAGGTTCGAGAGGAAGGAGGGGAAAGAGGGATAAAGGAGACCGGCAATCGTATTAGCGGAATCGTGCCACGATATCTCTCTGGTATATAGCGCGTGTGCTAATATACGCCGAGAGCGCCGCCAACTCCAAAGCTTCTGCTCTTCCGTTTTTCATTTCAACCAACCACCGTATATATACTGGAAAGGAGAATATAGAAGGAGGTCTTATATATAGTTACTTGATAATTGCTACAAATTTTTAGGTTTATTTTTTGAAAGCTTTGAAAGCTTAACTCGTAGCTTTTTTTATTAGCCTAGAAAAAATTTTTTTGACTCTTCAACCGAATGTATCATAAAAATGTTTAGTCTCAAAGAAACTCTTTGTACTCGTGTACTTAAAGACGCATAAAGGAAAAAAAACGAGCATTAACTTGATACGTGCAAGATATCAAGGGAGTACAAAACGCTTAGAGAAAAAGAATATCAAAGGATACAAAATCCCTGGTGGTATAATATTATATATGTATATATCCTACATTCAAATTGCAACTGTACATGGCCGACCACATTCCGCAAGTACCGCAAGTAGAGTATATATAGTATGTAAAAGCTCGACAGGCTGGTCCACCTGTCCACCACCTGCCTTGTATTACGACGATATAACCTGCCAAGCGGTTATATTATATAAGCGAGCGGAGCTTAGCTGCTGAGGTGACCTCGAGGATTTTAACTTCGTGGCTTTATTTCTGTATATGTGTGTATGTGTGTATGTTCAGTCTACAAAAGAGAATCGAGAAAGCTAGCTTTGAATTAAGTGGTTTTTCTTTTGTTAGCGACTTTGCTATATAATAACGAGATACTCATTCATTTTGGTTAATTTATCAAGAGTACATTTAATAATATGTTCGTAATAATTCGTAATAATGTACTTTTCAGAAGAATTTTTTTTTTCTTTCATAATACTTTAAAAATTTTAACAATTTCTCAATTAAATTCTTTGTACAATTTGGTTTTACACATAATACAAATCATAACAATTGAATACTCGAAATATTATATGAAGCCGGCAGTTTACATAGCTATCATAAAATCCCGCAACAACAACATCACAATATACTATACCTATAACGTTGGCAAAGTAGCATTCAATTAATCGCATAGTCCCGTAAATACCATTCCAAGAACTTCGTCCTCGTAGTAGTAGTAGTAGTATTCAACGAAGCAGTCCTCTTGCGCACACAATAACAAAACTCCCTTTATTCTCCCATTCCTTCGTCTCAGCGCGCATCGTTTCTAATTTTGGACTGTACTCTAAGGGAGTGGGAGAGAGAGAAAGAGAGAAAGCCGCTGAGAGAGAGAGGCGTAGGGATAGAGCCTCATCTCGACAACGGCCAAGCGACATTCCTAATCCATACCGAGGAGGCTTTTGTTGTCGCTGTTTCGCTCACCTCTCCTCCCTTACCCTATTCGCATTATATATACTCCAAGCACTACTACTACTACTACTACTACTACTGCGCGACAGGTTGGGCGTCTTCTTGCCTCCGACCGCGCGCGCCAGGGAAATAGTCCCGAGTCGACCTCGTTTACCCCTCCCTTACTCCCTTACTTGCTTCTTCTTCTTCTTCTTCTTCTTCTTCTTCCCCTTTCTCGTCTCTTCTGAGCTTGCCACAGCCTGGATCTATGCGCGAGCTATGTGTATATGTGTATTCCGATGCGAAGCCTCTGGAGAAGAGAGAGAGAGAGAGAGAGAGAGAGAGAGACAAGGCCGAGTAATGCCAAGATTATGTAAACGTCACTCTCTCTTGTGCGAGAGCTCGCGCTACTCTACTTGTACTCTACTCTGGAGAAGCGTCTATCTTCGAGCTTGAATTGTACGCTCTGCTTTCCATCTTGCTCTTTCAGTTTTAAGGTATAAGGGGATTGGTGTACCCCTGATGGATTTGGAAAATTGCTAACGTAACTGACGCTTGTATTTTATTCTAATGCACGAGATTTGCAGGATAAAAATAAATATATACATGCACATCACTGCTAAGGTAAATTTTGACTTTGAACGAGTTGAGAGTGAGGAAGAGAAAAGTAAAGGTTTTGAAATTTGAAAAAGTTTATTGTGAAATTCTCTTGGAAATTCTTTATTTTATCATTATTAATATTGAATAATAATCTATTGTTTCTATTAAGGATAATAATTTAATTATGAATTAAGATAAGAACTATGTGAAAAAATTTACGATGTAAAAAAAAAATTGGTGCAATTAAGAAGATTTAATTTTCTACCGTTACGTGATCCTTCCCATAACTCACGCAGCTTTAATTTTGCAAAAATGTAATTAAAGTTCGCAATCTTGACGCAATTTACATTAACCGAGATTAAAGTTTTTCCAAGTCTTACAAAAAAAAGGCGCTCTCTATTCAAAAGCTTGCCTTCAGAAAATCATAAATGAATAGAGTAGTATATAACCCAGCTGCTGCCGTTAATATTCACCGATTGAGTTGTAGAAATGAAGAAAGAAAAATAAAGAAGAAGAAGAAGAGAGAAGCACATAGCAATTCAAAGTTCATCAAGCCAGATGTAATTAGTTGGCATTCCAAGAAGCTCTCTTGTCTCACTACAGCACATAGTAGCAATAGCAGTAGCAGCCGGTAGCCCCAATTCAATATAATACCTATGCATATTCAATAGCCAGCTCGGCTTGATGCATACTATATTCTTGGGCACACAGCTGTTTTCGACACCTGCTATAGTCATTCTACAGGTCCCACTAAGACGATATGACAAGTGTAAGGGCTATTTCGTCATCATCTTAACTGAACCTTCGATGATGTAAATATCTTACATCTTCGTTTTATAAGCTTTTCCAAAACTTGGCAATAAACTGAAGACTAAATCGAAATTTGTTGCAAACTGTATATATGTTTAGGCTACATTATCAGCCGTCATCAGTCAAACTTGACTTCTGGAAACTTTGACTTACGCGCATAGCAAGCTCGAAGAAGTTTGCAAGCTTTACGAACAGCTGCGTGATGCGCTTGTCGAGATTCGTAACGATATATATAAGGGTGTATATATGTACAGAACTAGTAGTCCAAACTCATTTGAATCTTAAGAGATTGAGCTCTTTCATAATGAAGGAAACAGGAGGCTTTAGATATAGCGAGAGACGAGTTTTTCACGACGATGGAATGCCGTTGTTTCGAACAATCAAAGATGCACTTGGCTAACTTGCCAGGATGATTCTTTAATCTGTAGGGAGGAAGAGAAATAAGAGGAAAAGACTTTTTGAAGATATATAAAGTTAAGAATTATTCGAGAACTCGATTATATTTAGAATGCAGGTTCGAATATTTGAAATTGTTTAAATGTTCAATGAAGTACGTTCAAATGCGCCAGGACTCGACTTGTCGCTAAAAATTTTTGTTTTTCAAACTTTTGAGATTTTGTGCCATTGTTTTTTATTCATAAAACAAGTACCAAAACTTTATAAGATGCTCCCTTGACTTTACAATGATCAACTGTTAAAGAGCAGCTCTCCAAAAATTTAGCTTCGAAGCGGCATATTTAATTTTGATTTTTTAAGTAGAACAAGTCGAGTTTGGTCAGACCGTTCATAATCATTATGCTAATATTTTAATTGAATCGTAAAGTGTAAAACTGATTTTTCGTAAATGAAAAGTTTATCAGTTCTTAAAGTACATGAAAATAACAAATTATATGGTGGAATTCAAGTATATAAAGTATACTGTAAATTTCAATGTCTATAGAGCAGATTGACATCTGCAGATTGACTCAATTAAAGGCATGTCAATAATATACTAAACAAAGTTATCTCCATAAAGCAAAGTAAAAAACTCCAAACAAGCTTTTAATTTTTCTCTTTTCCTGTTTTTTTTCTTTTTCTCTCATCGCTTATTACTAATAACGCAACTCAACTATTCGCGCATACACGGTATCGACTTTGTACTCCACGCAAAGAGACTAAGGTTTCAGTTTTCCAACGATCCTCTTCTCAACCTCAACCTCTCATCGTCAATTCGCTCTATATCACTATACTTCTACAAAATAATATTCTTACAAACCAGTTTTACGCGAAGGAAAGCTTGAACTTGCTTTTCGAAGAAGTTGTAACTTTTCCTTTATCCCCCTATTTTCTCTCGTTCTCTCTCTCTCTCTCTTTCTTTCTCGTTGTCTGTCGTGACGACGGCACTGACGATGAATGGATGTCAAAAACGCAGCAATTAATTCAAGCCTCAGCCAACTCTAAGAGTTAGGAGGGGAGAAAGGAAGTATAACCTGCAGGATAACAAAGCCGCGTAAGAATATCCCTGTACTACACTTCTTAAGCCGGGCGTCGCGAGCGATACTCAAGAACTTCTTTCTCTGTTCCTCTCATGCCCGCAGGAGCAGAGTTGGAGGGTAAGACGACGCACGAACAGCAAAAGCTTGCAGTACGAGAAGCAGAAGGAAGAAGAGGAGGAGGAAGGGAGGCTTGAAGCTAAGGAGGAGTCGACAGTCGAGTAGGCGGTGCAGCGACACGAGTGCTTCTGAATAATGCCGCGTAGCCGTCATCTACTACTCCCCTTTACCGCTTCTGAGCTTTTTACTCATCCCTTCACCATACCATTGAACTTCATCTTTCTCTTTCTCTCTTCCACCTCCTATTCTCAAAGTAGTCGTTCTTGTCTCATGTATTGTAATTCAATTTCACGGCCCGTCCGCTAATTCAGTTTGCTCACTTTCTTATTATATCCATGAAATTTGCTTCTTCCTGGAAACACAAGCTATGCTGTATTCCTTTTCGTCGCACTTGAAATTGTCCTTCTTAGATGTAACCGCGTTATTTTATTTGCAAAATCTTCGTATTCTATTTTCTCTACGTTGCTTTAGTTTGTATATATCTTATTACTTCATACATCTTGCTAATGTACACATATTTGATAATGCTTGATCTTACTTTGACAATTGAATTTTTGAAAGAAAATAAAGAGTCATTTATAAATTTGACGTATATACGAAGTACTAGTAAGAGAGCTTTCAAAAAAAGTATATATTACCAAAGACAACTGCTTGTGACATCCGTTTATAAGACTTTCACTTTGTAACCACATTTTGTCTCGTCAGTAAATATAAGCTAAACTAGATGTATATAAAAGAATATATATAACTTTTCTTCCAACTGTCTACATAAATAAATGTACATATCGTTTTAAGAGAGCCTCCAAGAAAATGAATGTTGTCTATCGTAGATGAGTAAGCGAAGAAAATGACGAAAAGCAGAGTATAGCAAGCCTTGCAAATGAATATATTTCACCAAATATCTCTCGGTCGAGACTCAAAAGTACCTCTCAGCGCGATAGAGAAATGATAGCAGTAGGGATGTCTTCGAAGAAGAAGAAGAGGAAGAAGAGGAAAGGGGAAGAAGAAGCCAGGCGTCAAGGGTACGATTAAAACGGACCTCTACCCATCCTCTTTCATCTCCATCTCTCTATATCATCATCCTTCACCTTCTCTTCCTTGCTCCTTGCTCCTTCATCCCGAGACGAATATCATCAGCTCGCGCGCTTCGCTAAGGCAAACAAGACGCGAGCAGCGATGCGCGGAAGCCAGCGAATTTCCGAGGACGCAATATCGCCTCTCTCTCTCTCTCTCTGGATATACTACCAAGGATGACTCTCATCCTCGATGCCACCTCGTCGTCTTCGTCGTAGGAGAAGTCAGGATATAGGAGAAAAGGGACAGGTGCGGAGGGAAGGGGCTTTCGGGTATATAGGATGCCGTCACGTCGACACAGGGCAAATACGCCGGATGTTTGCGTAGCCAGCTATCAGCCAACCTTCCCTCTCTTACCTCTCTCTCTCTCTCCTTCTCTATATATCCTTAGAAGCCTGAGATTTGCCTCGTCACACGGATGGAAGTATACATATAGATCTGGCTAAACACGAGGACTTAGATTGCAGTAGTAGCAGCAGCAGCAACTAGTCGGATACTATATCTTTGTGCTTATACCCTATTGTCATCGCTAGTTACGAATTCTTCATTTGATGCTAAACAAGCTTAATGATTGTCAATATATGCATTATTTTATTTAATTCTGATCTATTAAATTAGACAGAAATGAGATGAAATTCTAGTAAAAAATAATAGTAAACACATCGATAAGTTCTTATAAAGTATTTTGTTACTCATCAACTAACATCTGTACAAATATATATATGCTTATTTACACATAAGATCCAACGAAGCGTGATCCTTTTTGAAGTAAGGCAAGTCAGTCGTTATGACCTTAGCTAATCTCGGAGAATGCAAGGGCGGTAAGCCACATACATACGCTTCAACGGTTGCACACAACTACTGTCTGTGTCTCTCAACATATCTCTCTTTACCTCTCTCTCTCTGACTCTCTCTCTCTGAATTATCTGACGTTACACTCCGATCAACAAGCCGCGTGTCGGCGGGAGCCTCTCAACCGTATGAGACAAGTCAAGATATCCTAGCTCATCGCACACCGCATACTAATGACTATAGCTGCAGCTAATGCTTCTCCTGTTTATCGCTGTAGAATTTTCAGAGGATTATGGTGGTGATAATGGAATGAATTTCTCCAGATATAAAGTACGATTTATCAGCTGTATATTAGGGGTACGATTATGAAGATAAATGTTTTTTTTTTCAATAATCATTCTTTTGACGAATTTTTATTTATAAACAAGATAATCAAAGATATGATTGTTTATATTGTGAATGTAAAAGTCGATAAGTTTATTATGAGAATCTTTTATTTTTCTAATATTTATTTTACGATGAACTGTATGTGACACACATATACACACAGCTACGAAAAGAAAGAACGACTTTATATCGATTTAACGTTGTATATAGAAAAAAAAAGGAGAAGTATTTTAAGGACAGAGTGTAGAAAATATCGAGACATAGTAAAGAATATTATGACAGCGGGGGGAGACGCGAGAGGAAGAAAGGATGAACGAAGACTACGACCGACGACAACGACAGAGAGAAGCGGTCACGGGGTATAGGAATTTATGATAGCCGAAGGGTGAACGACTATGTAAGAGCGATATAAGATATCTTACAGCCAGCCGTAAAACTGTCCCCCTCCTTCCTTCAGAGCCCGAAGGGAAAAAGCATTCTTTTCTTTATTATCTGTTTTACTACTGGCGATCTACTAAAAGTTCGCGGGATCTAGCGATTGACTTATCGCGTTTAAAAGTCCGACCGACATCTTTGGCATTGCCTTAGAGTATAGTTCACCGTTTGGAAATTTGGTAGACGTACAAAAAAAAAAAATTGGTTTGTAATTATTTTGATAATTTATAAAAATTTGATTTATTGGATTTTTATTGTTGAAAATGTTACTTAATTTTTTTATAGAAACAGTATAATCTTCACCTTTGATTATACATATCTTTTTAAAAAGAACCTTTCTGACACTTTTTGAGCGTATATCGGAATGTAAGGTATTTTGTATGATAAGGCTGATCGACACTTGGAATCGAACCCATGACCTGTAGATTACGAAGCTGGCGCTTTAGCGATTGAGTCGTTCTAGGTCTTTCTATTAATGACATTAATAATTTTATAATTCAAATTAAGCTGTTTTATAAAATTAAAAATTTGAACTATTGACAAAATTAAAATGTCGTTCCTCGTTTTATAAAAAAAGAAAAAAAAATCAGCCATGAAAATTTATTTCATTCCAAACAATATCACTGTTCTAGTAAACATTTATATATGATGCATAAGTAGGTCAACAAATATTAACAAATTTGTTGTTAACCCACATCACGTCGCTCATGAAAATTAAATGAATTTAAAATTTAAATTATATAAAATACGAATATTTTATTTAATATTTCATAACTTTATTTAATCAAGTAATGTACCCAAATTTTCATTAATCATAAATCATTAATTTAATAATAAAAATCAAACTTAAAATTCAGTATGATATTACGTGGCTTATTACATAATTCAAAATTTTAATTACACAATTAATTTATTTTTATTATATTTTTAATAAATAAAAAAGCAAAAGTCCATTACTTTTAATTTTATAGTTTAATTTACAAAATACTGTATCAATTAAAAATACCTCTATAATCCCTCTCAGTCTGACGTCTAAAAACTGTACTGGTTCACTTCCATCAATAATGATTGAATTAGTTACACTTCGATAACAAAGTCTTAAGTTTGCCTGGAGGTAAAGGCATCTTCTTGGCCAAGTTGGGTAATTAGTACCTCAGCCTCATATCGCGTTAATTACAAACACATAAGCGTTTGATGCCTCCTGTCTAACCAGATATTTTTTATAACTTTTAGATCCTCACTCGCTTTGAAAACTTTCCCCTCTCGGTGTATTTAATATTACATAACTATAAATATACAACATTTTTTATCAATTTTTAATATTTTACATTCACATAATTGTTTTTTGAGTCTTTCCGTTCTTTACGTTGAAAAAAAAATAGAATTTCATGGATTTTTGAACACTCGCACAGAAGAAGGATTGGACAGTGAGAGATTGGTGGATTTCCTCTTCGACGGGTCAAGTACTTTATCTCATCGTTAGTATCTACATCTCTGTTACCTTCTTCTCTGAATCGTCTTGTTCTGGCTATCTCACTGTGATCATTACACTGTCAGAAACACGAGCATTGCGTTTGACCTCTTTGAATCGAACGATTAATGAAAATCGTCCACAAGCGACATCCACTGTGTATTGTTCAGCTTTAATGGATGGAGGTACAATTATATAAATAAATAAAAAAAAATTTTAGTAAATTTTATCAATTGAAAAATCTTCAAAATTCTTCAAAAAAAAAATTAAAAAATAGTTATATTTGTCATCAGAAAGTCAACGTTACATTTCTTATGAATTCAGATATTCTATATAATCTTTGCGTGTAAACGATGAAGTTTATTTATCTTTGAGTGAGAAACTTGCTTCTTAGAAGGAAAAACTCGATTCTTCTTTAGATCCACAAGTCGTTCATCTTCTTACATAGAGTGCATCTTGTATATGCTTATGTACAAGAGTCATGAGACACTTTCGATCATACCTTGAAAACGGAAAATATTGGCGTTGGTACGATATATATTCCTGCAACGTACTTACATACTCCATGACAAGACTCGATAAACTAGTTTCTTTTTATTATATTCACACTTCACTTTTTATATCTAGCATTTTTTTTTATTTTTTAACAATAATAAAAACTTTTTATAACTATTGGTTCTATTTTTAGGAAATATTTTATAAATTGTTTTTGTCTATAAAACTTTTCAATCTAAGCTAAGAATTCTTTTTTTTTTTTAATTTTTACTCAAAGAACTGAAATCAAAATATATTTCAAATTCCCTAATACTTTATATTATTCATTGTGGTGTACGTATAGTAAAAAAAAAACGAGGAAAAAAATGTTCAACATAACTCTTTTCAAAAGCATTTGCTTAAAATCTAGCTTCAAATTCAAGAACATTTTCTCTCTTTTCGATTCTCCGTTGAAAATATCGCGAAAAATGAAATTCATATAGCAGTAGAAGCAGCAGAGAGTATGAGTTGGCGAAGCTCTTGGAGTAGGAGAGCCATCGGAGAAGATCCCTTCAAGGAGGTTAACTCCCGATCCGTCTTACCCGTTCGTGGAGGAAATAGCCCGCTCAGGTGTAGCGTAAGAAAAGAAAGAAAAGAAAGAAGGAAGAAAAGAGAGAAGAGAAAAAGAGCTTGGCTTCCGTTTGTGAGCTGAATCCATTCAGTGCTTGCTTTCCGCCTTTCGTCTTTACTTTTATTTTCTCGCTTTTCTTAACGTAAAATCGCTGAGAAATTGAAGAAAAAACCAAATGTTTTACAATCTGCTTTTATATACCATACACATATATTTTTCATTTGTTTAAATATTTTCAATATCTTATTCTTACTCCCATTAATCTTTGTTGAATAATATATTAAATTTAAACATTCAAGTAACCATTAAAAATTAAAATATTTTTTTTTAAAAATACTCTTTCTTTTATTTTTATTTTGTTATTTTGAAATACTTAAACCAACACTTTTAAAGTTGAAGGTAGCATGAAATTTTCCAACGTCGCGCCTTAAGCGACCATTTAAAATGTAAACTCGCATACATAAACCAGAGCAGAGCTTGCAGAGCCGCAGTACGTACATAGAGACCGACGTAGAGCACAGGAATAACCGAAAAGCTGGAGGTTAACGTATAGATCTCTCTCTCTCTCTCTCTCTCTCTCTCTCTCTCTCTCTCTCTTCTCTCTCGCGGTAGAGGATTAGTTATTCTTAATCCCCGTGGGAAATTCCAGAGCAAGCACTCCTTCCAATTAATACACACTCGAATCGAAATCTTATTTCGCGCATACTTGCACGGCCGAAAGCTCTACTCCCGCGACTCTACACGCCCGCCTTCATCCCAAGACTTTCCCGAGCTGCCTACGCGCTGCAGTAACAGCAGCAGTAGTAGTAGTCCCTGCCGCCCGGAAATCACAAATGAATACGTAATGTGGCAGCGAGCAGGTGGCTGGGTGAAAGAGAGAAAGTACACGTTTTCCGCCTGGCGAACTTGTTATCCTGACCTCTCCCTTTCCTCTCTGACGTTCTGGGCCGTGCGCGGCAAGTGCTTTTTACCGTCCGAGGCCGCGTGGAACTTGTCCCTCGGGATGCGCGGACTGTCGAGCGACTGACTCTCTTTCTCTCATTCTCTCTTGAACTTTTTCCGACTTTCTCGAAGTGAAACGGGGATAACCGGGGGGTAGTGCAGTTGCAAGCTCGACAACGCCGTAATTTAATGATGGGAGCTTGAGCCGATTACTACTCGATGGCACTGATGCATTCGCGACGTTTTAATAAGTCTTGAGTTTAAGTAGTGACGCTGAGTTTTCAAGACAATTCGCTTTCTTATTATAGTTTTTTATATTCTAAACGTATTTAATTTAAAACGAGTTATTTACCAATTGTTGTAATATTATTTATAAACAGTTTTTATTATATTTATTTTTATTATTTTTCATTTTTCGTTGTGTACATGCTTTTTCCAGTATCTTGTAAATATTGTTAATTATTGTTGTTTCAAGAATTCAAATATATCTATATACCAAATGATCTTCAACAATAATAGTATAAAAAGTATACTTCTAATCTTGTACCAGTTTTTTTCAAATCGCATGTGAAAGTACGTAAGTAAATGATAAATCAAAGAAGGATGCATCTTTATATTCTGAACTTAAACGGCGTGAGAACGAGGTCGAGCGAAGTCTGTCATTCTTTGGAAAAACACAAGAAGAGTAAATCTATATCGATGCTCTTTACTTCTCTCAGCTTTAAGAAGAAAGGGTAGAGGGTAGACAGTAGGATGTCATAGATCAAGTAAGCGTCGAGTCATCGGAAAAAGGATCGAAAACGTCAGGAGAAAAGAAAGAGAGAGAGAGAAAGAGTAGGCGAAAAGTACTTGTCTCTTGCGTTACTCGAGTGCTTGCCGAAGACTTTGCGCGTGTCTGCTCGTGCATAAGTAAAGGCGCTGCTGCTGCTGCTGTGCGCATCCGAGCCTTACAACCCCTTATACGTCCCTCCCCCCTCTCTCTCTCTCCCCGTAACTGTTATATGTATCGAGATGCTCAGCTATTGCTTTGCTCTTTTCTTGACTCGCTCACGCGCTTTTTTTCCTTGGCTTTAGTGCTTCTTTCTTTTCTTTTTTTCTCGTACACGCGCGCGCTTATAGTATGGAACGCACCCCAATCACATTTTGTATTCAACGGTTTGTGCACAAGTAGAAAGGAGGGGGAAAGGAAAAAAATTCTCATGGTATCAGATTCAACGGCTGGAAGTAAGAAAGGCGAGGAAAAAGCCTGGCTTCTCGTTCACGAAAATTTCTTTACATTTTTATAAAGCGGCTTAATTTGCTGGTGCTTTCCCAGGATGGTGAGACTAGTAGTAGTAGTAGTAGTAGTATGTCGTGTATGAGGAAATTTTGTGTATATGCTCATGTCTTTGTGGAGAAAGGAGAATGGAAGAAGCGAGATGCTTGGTTAAATTGATAAAATAAACGAAAATAGAAAATGAAACATTAGATGGTGTTTGCATATTTTTAAAGTTTCTATTTTACATTTAAAGTTTCAAGATTTTATCTTTGAAATTTAAGATTTATAAATATTGTGTGCTACTTTAAATTATGATATTAAAAATTTTTAAAATCAAATCTATGATTTTATTATTAGAAAATAAAATTACGCAAATTTGAATTTTAAAAGATAAAAGTCTGCTATTTATAGGTCTATAGCAAATTGATTTTCATCACTCCCGATCAGCTGTGCGAATTTCAACCGCACTTCTTGATCGGAAGATGATGAAAAATATTATACGCACCATGGGAACAAGTTATAAGAAGGCTCAGATCACTAGATTCCCGGCCCTCGGCTTCGCCTACTCGGGCGGAATATCCTGGTGGTCTAGGCCTTCTTAATTCTTGTTCCCTAGGTACGTAATATACTATTTTTCGAATTCAAAGATTATTATTTAACACAAAAGCGTTTCTTGCTTAATTTTATCAAGCTCATATCTCTTCTGAATCTAATATTCGATTCTATGCGAAGGTTATTTTTTGTATTATTATGGAATATTCCACGTATAAAATTATCATTATATTGATTTTAATAAACAAATAATTACAACAATATTTTTATTTTTAAATTTATATTTCAATATTTAATTTTTAACTAAAATCAAACTTTTAATGCGCTTATAAAATTGTAGTCAATAACTTTTAATCGATGATAAAAAAATTAACGAAGGTATTAAAAATAGCAAGTTTCAAAAACCATTTAGAAGGAATATCTATATTCGATTACATTTGAAATTTTTGACTACCAAATTGTGCTCATAGATTCCAAAATACTGAGACTCACATTACAAAATCAATTTAAAATACCTTCCTAATAATTTTAACAAATTATTTCTGAAAATAATATTTCAATAGCCAATAATTAACGATGTAATTAATTGAATAAAATTTGAATAATGCAACAATATTAATTTTATCAATCGATACTGTAAATTTTCCAATTTATTAACGAATTCAATGAAATGATAAATTCATTATTTTAATACCGGAAATCAGAAGTGCAAAATTAAATATTTCATGCATAATCAAATTATAAAGCAATAAGTGTCTTAAAACCATACATAATGTAAATTTTTACAAAAAAATTTCTTAAATATTTAAAAATCTCAAAATAATAGTTGAAGTTAAGAAAAAAAAATGAATAAATAATCTACCCACAGCTCGCTTATTAGATTTCTTTTTTAATCCTACCTCTGTAGCAGGTCGGAAGTCAGAGAAAATTTCATATTTATTTTTTGCCTTGTAAGAGAAGGCAAGAAAAAGAAGTTGGATAAAGGACGAGGAAAACGAGGGTAATGGAGAGGAGAGTAGCGAGAGAAAGAGGAAGAGAGAGAGAGAGAGAAGAAGTAGGACGATGAGACAGGAGTCCGCTTTGCGTGGAGAACACGACTAAGGTAAAGTAGAGTGAGAGAAGTATGGAGTAAGAGGAGGTGGGTGGAAGGAAGGACGAGGAAGGGTCGTCGTTGGCGGAGAAGAACTGCGAGCGTCGCGAACGTGTGCGTGATAAATTGCAGCCAGTTAGGTAAGTACGTTAGCTACATACGGCGCAAGCCCTTCTCTTCCGAGTGCATATATAACGCGGCACACGGCCAGCGTAGAGAAGAAGAATAAGGAGAGCTTGAGAAAGAGAGAGAGAAAAAAAAGCTGGGAGCTGGCTGGTTGAGTTTAGCAAAGGAGAGAACCAGAGCGCTCTTTCTCCTTTTTTTCCTCGATGCTCGGTTGGAAAATAAAGTAGCGTGGGTACCCGCGCGCGCGCGCGGACGCATAAAGGAGCGAGGACAACGAGAGCAAAGGATAGATGAGGAGAAGGAGTAGGATGGTTGAGGGAAGCGCAAAATTATTATTGGAGAATTTATTTTAAGCGGACAGAAATTATTGCCGCCATTATGCCGACGAGCGAACACGTGTTTTATAAGCGCACCCCAAACTCCTAGGAGAGAGTAAGAAAGAGAAGGACAACGGTAAGCGGGCTTGGTCCTTCTCCACGTTGTCATAATGGCCCAGCTAGCCGAAATTCTTTCCCGAGGACATGACCAGCCAAAAAGCGTATACTGGCCAGTAGTCGAGCTCGCATTCCTCGAGACCTTATGTCCCGTTTTACTTGGCTCTCCACGAGACCCTGCGTGGAGAAATAATTAGCTGGTCGTAGAAAGGGAAGAGAGTGGAACGGAGGATGAATGGAAATGAGAAAAGAACTGATATATTTCAAATGGTTATATGTGCTGCAATGGGAAAAGAAAGTTCTTTTGCTTCTCTCTTCTTTGCCAGGCAAGTTATCTGATTTCAAGAATATAGTGAAATTCAGCAGCACGTACTTACGTACCTACTTGTCGCTCTAATAGATTTTGCCAACCGCTTGAATTTATTATTATTTTTCTTTTATTCCCTTTTCTAGTTTTAGTTGAAATATTTTATGTGCATACTTGGATATATAGAAAATTTTGTCAATACACTTATCTTCTTTTCTATCTGCTACTACAAAAATGAAATGATACTCCAAAGAAGTGTATTTACCAAAAAAAAAAAAAAAGAACTCAACTCTTGCTTTTTTTGCGAGTGTATAGCTAGGCTATTCAATAAATAATACAGAGTCTGAAAATTCTATTGCTACAATATTTGGTATATGTGGTCCTTTTTACTACACTGCACCAAACAAAACAACAAAAAAATAGATATCCCAGTTTTTCTTTTTGCCGACTAAACAAATTGTACCTACAGTACAAGTGGCCACACATATAATGCCGAACATATTTCTTTCGAAAGAAATATTTCCAAACCCTTACTCATTGAAAAGAGAATTTTCCAGCCATAAGTCGAAATAAACCAATGCCAAAATAAAAAAAAAGTATATAAAAATACATATGTACGGTTGTGAATACAACGTTATTATCTTGTTTAACGTAAAGCAAGCTACAGCTTTTATAGTGCTTCAATTTTAAACTTACAAAAATATATATTACATGTATTTTAGTACGGACGTGCATTGAGAGTTCCAAGAATGAAAGCTACACTGGGAAGTCTATACGACTCTATATCTCTTGCAACAAGTGTTCGCTGCAGAGAGCAAGCTCTATATACATCGTATTTCAACGTAATTACAAAATTTCAGTTGTACAGCAGCAATAAAAAGCTGTATACACAAGCAGGTTGAAGCAAGATTAAAAAATAAGTATAATAATAATGTGTACAATAAAAAAAAAAGAAAAATTTAAAGCAATTACTCAATTTCAACGATACCAACTGCAGATGACTGAATTTTTTTTTTTACCCTTTATTTATATCTAAAATATACTTACTCATACAGCTTGGTCTTAACACGAAACGCAAGCTCCAAGAGAAGACCAAGCCACATGAATAAGCTACATATACATACTCCGCATATATCGAATGCACTATAGCATCTTGCGGTGTTTCTCGGCTCAGTTGGAGAGAGAAGAGAGAGAGAGAGAGAGAGAGAGAGAAAGCTATACAAACCTACCACAGCTCTTGGTGGCGTTTGGAAAGCCGCGGTTTTTGAAAGCCCTCTGTCGTGCAAAATACACCGGGTATGGCAAAGAAAGAGGATGAAGATGTCGAGTGAGTTAGAGAATAAGACGGGGTTAAAGGGCAAAAGGGAGGACGCGTACAGTTGAGAGAGAAAGAGAGACTGCGGTTACGTAACCGCAAGCTATACTGCAGCACTGCGAATTTTAGAGTCTTCCATGTGAGGAGGCAAGCAGAAGGAAGGAGGGAAAGGGGAAAGAGTGGAAAGGGATGGGGAAAGGAGGTGAGAGAGACCACCAACCTATATGTGTGTGGGTATGTGTGTGTATGTGTCTCTCGTTCTCTAACGAGCTTACTTTCTCGTAATATCTCGAGCGTTTTAGTTTGGCCGGGAGCGTCGGGGGAATAAATTCGTTTACAATTAATATGCTGGGAGGCGCCGACGGACTTGAGTTTGTGATGAGAAAAGAGCGAGATGGAGTTAGACTCTCATGGATGGGGATTTTAAGAAAAAAATTTTCGATGTTGATGGTGATACCTGAATTTTTGTGTTGGTATTTCATTTTACATGTTTTTATGGTTGAAAATTGTAATATTTTTTATTTCTAACATTTTCTTTTGGTAAATCTAGATGTCATATGAATATATTAAAGAATTTGCGACAGTCTTAACAGCATAATAAGTATATTTAAAAACTAGATATTTGCGAATAAATTAAAATTTTGGTTTGTTTTTTTTTTAAAGTTGAAGCAAATGTACAAAGAGGAATAAAGAGATTCAATGTTCAGTGCGTGGTAGACGAGCAGACATCGAAATAAAGAAGAGCGGTCGTCTACCAATGGCTGAAGTGGCGTGTAAGAGTAGATGCGGATGAAGGGACCAAGTCGAGAAAGACAAGAAGGAATGAAGAAAGAGAGAGAGAGAGAGAGAGGAAGGGAGAGATTAGAGCTACCAAGTGGGGAGGAAACGCAATCGAGTGGGATTAAATCCTCCCGATTGCTCCGAACTTCACGCCAGCCAGCTCCTCTTGAGAGACGACGTCGACGACGACGACGACGATGAAAGGACGCGCCAGGCGCGACTCTCCACTCGATCCCATCGGATCTTCAAGACTCCAAGTCCTCTTCCTACTCGACCATTTCTCTTACTCTACCCTCCTCGCTGCTGCTGCTTTATCCTTCTCGGGGTTAATTGGACATTTTTTATTGTCAATTTGTGATTGAGATCGCCTGCGTTCGCGCACACAGTCAAGTCAAGGCTATTGTTGCTGACTCGCTCTTTCTCTTGGCAGAATCACCGGATGACCGGCTGGAAAAGGAGATCAGCCTGAATGAGGCGCTTTGTGTCGAGAGAGGAACTGAAAGTAGGAGGGGGGGGGGGGTGGAAGAGCGAGAGAGAAGAGACATTAGAGGCTTTTCCTTCGACTCTTATCAACGCTAATGCAGCTACGCTTCTAAATCTTTTTTCTTTTTTTCTTTTTATATTTTATTCTTTTCTGTCTGACTATTCTTTCTTTTTCCACTAAGCGCTGATCCATAGCGTTCAATGATGAGATCTTAAGAATAGTCATTGAAAATCTTGAGATTGCAGGTATCAAATTGAGATTTTACACAATTGAGTATTTCATCATAGTAATTAAAATTTTACTTAAAAGTTTAAATATATGGATTGAAGGTAGTTGATGACAAATAATTCTTTTTTTTTTTAAAAAATTGATACTTTTTGTTATACGTCTAGCCAGATTCGGATGTATCTACTTCTAAAAAATACAAGTACTTTTTATTTGTAATATTTAACTTGGTAAACTTTTAAATTAAATTTTTTTTTTGTTTAAGAATTTCTTTCCTTTCTAATTTTAAGCCAACGTTTTTAAGTATTCTTAATTAAATATTAGAAATCATAGGTAAATTTTTTTGTAACAGTTGATTAAATTATTGGTAATAAAAAAATTTATTCCCGGCCGGTCAATAAAGGCCCTATTATTGACCTCAAAAGAGGGAGTAAAATGGCTCTTTATTCCCTAGGGACGTAAAGTCCCAACTTTATGT
>JAPYZE010001461.1:0-22288 GCA_030522805.1 Leptomastidea abnormis | reverse complement strand
TAATATGAATAAGATCGCATTTACGCTAAGCCGGGTCATTGACCTATTTCCAGTCAGTATGAACAATATATATCAACTCGCTATGAGTAAGACCTTAACCGGTTTTTTACTCAATGTTGATTATTTCTTTATTTATTAGTGACACTATAAACTGTGACTCAATAATTTATCAAATAAAAAAGAAAAAAATGGAAAAATTGTTGTTGCAAAAGAATTTTTCTTCTCTATATTATATCTCTTTCACTCAAACATGAATATTTATGATTACAGTGTACGGTAATTATATATGTTGTCTACCAGCGCGAAATTTAAATCGATGAAAAACAAAAACAGTATATTTTACTTTTTTTTTCAAAATTAGCACAATAATAAAAATAAATACGTACTAAAGCGCAAAAATTTAAATATTTTTATAAAAATTGTAGATTTTTTAATATGAATTGTACATATTTATAGTTTGATGTGTTAAGCAACGATTTTTTATATAGTTAAAATCGTTTGGATTAAAATTACATATTTATTGAACAATCGAATATTATAGTTTTATAAAAATATTATAATTCTAAACATAACCTCTTAAACCTTATTGGTAAAATGTTTTGTGTACTTTCCATTGAAATAAATGTATATAAAAGTAAATAAAAAAAGTACAATAAATTACAAACCTTAATATAGACTCCCACGTGAGACGACTCTAGCTGGTAAAAATATTGCGACATCGTCTTCTTCTGTACCACGAATTTATGATTTTCCTTTCAGATTCAACTTACTAGCAAGGCAAACTGCAATTAAAAATAAATTCGTCAGGTTTCAGCTATAAGCTGTTTAAATGAATTTCCTTATTTTCACCTGGTCTTAGTCAAATAAATAAAAGTTTATCCAAAGACGAGATATTTGTTTTTAACTCATTTTAGCCATCTAAACACTGAATTTCGTTCAAACTTGATATTAAAGAAAGTCTTAATCACACCTGATTTATAAGTAAGAATTTGAATTAAATAACTTAAGACAATTAGAAAAAAAAATTATGCGACATTTTTCAGAACCCATGACTTGTACATTATATCGCTTTGAAGCCATAATCTCTGATCCCAGATGTTATCAATTAAATTATAATACAATTTATGCATAAAAGTAATTTTTATAAAAGTACACTTGAAATTTATAATTATTTATTAATTTCAATTTAATCCAAGGTGGCTAAAAGATTAAAATACCATGAGAAAATTTTGTTCATTTTAACATACGTAAACTTATTTAAATCAACACTGGTGGATGTTACAGAAAATCTATTGGCTATTTATTTTTATAAGAATGAAACTTATGCTTTGAGACTTAGTTATAAAAAAATTGAGAAAAACTATCTTGAAAAAAAAATCAAGCTAGCTGTGATTTATACAAATCAGGTTAGCTGTGTTATAATAATTCTTTCTAAATCTTTCTTTTCTTCTTTTTCAATCAAATGCCATTATATGGACTAGTGTACATATTTGGTAATTACACTGTGCCATAAATTATTTGTAATTTATTAAAAAAATAATTAAGTATGACTCGAAGAAAATACTTACGAGTAAGATTCGTTTCGTGGTCGACATAACAACGTACTACATAACATATTCTAACACTTATTGTTCACAAAAACATTTATCTTACTAACATCACATGTAAGAGAAAAAAGTTGTTGAAATTTGTAGTACATAATATTGACCAAATTTCTTAGCTATTAGCGGACGCGACAAAGTGCAAATATAATACAGCTGAATAACACACAAAACGAATTATAAAATTTTCGTACCTATAACGGTTATAATGCTTTTTGCATCTGATTTTTCTATTAGGTTAAAAATCCAACATAAACGTTTAAACTAAAATCAATAACGTTTTTAATAAAAATGTTCAACTTTTGACTGACTTCTGAACAACTAAAAACAATATAAATAAAGAAGTAAAAATTGAAGACATCACGCAATAAAATCATCAATATAATATATTATGTCATTATGATGTAGAAGAACAACGGTGGCGCTAATGGCGGAAATTTTCTGGCGATTGTAAGTAGATAGATAATAATTTATTTATTAAACATTTTTGATATTTTATATCTACCGTAAAAAACGTATTTATTTTATAAAATATTAAGCAAGTACTTATTATTGTCTTCTTTTGTTGATATTATACGAAAAAATTCAAATGGAAGGTTTCTTAAATAATTACAAACATATTTTTGAATAATTTTATTTTTCAGCAATCAAAATTTAAATTTACAATGTCGCAATACACAAAAAATTTATGCGATTAAGATTTAGTATTTATTACGAAAATTGATATAATATAACATCAAACTTCTCAAAAACATTGCAAAACATCTTCTAATCAATATATAAGAGAAATGCTAAAAAAACGTCTAAAAGTCAGTGATGTAACATCGAATTTTTACTCGCTTTAATCACACAGTTTACCAATAAAATTTCCAGTATTTTAACTATATAAATTTGATGAAAATTTCTGTTGATAAAATTTTAAATTTCATTTTATCGCTAATATGAGAATGTGATATTTCAGTAACATTTTACTGAGTAAACATTTTTCGAAATCCTTAATAACATCAAAATGCAAGCTCTAAAATTCTGAAAATTACACGTGCCATTTCTTCAGTAGACGTAGATTAAAAAGTGATTAAAATTTCATAAATCCATTAAACCCATGCAAGCTTTCTTGCAAATCTAGTTCTTTTGGTCTTCTTCATCTTCTTCCGACGATTTTTCAATTTGCGCATGTACATTTTTTCAGCTATAAAAACGACAAAAGTTAATGAATACCCGATCAAAAAGAAGATCATTATTCTGGTATATAAAGATGAATCATCGACTTCAGCAACTTTTGGAGTTTTTAATTTGCTTTTAGTTGAAATTTGATCTTCAAAAAAATCTGGAAATCCATTACTTAGCAATTTGCTATAATTGTATGATAAAAGTGTTGGTTTATCGTCATACAAATAATCAATATGTTTCATTCGATAACAGTATTCACCAATTCCTGATTCAAACATTTTTCGCAAAATAAAACTAAACTTTTTAACAAAGACAGATGTTTTGGAAAATACATATGTCATCCAAAATTTACTTGGATCTAATGGTTCTGGAATAATATCGATTTTGTAATCATTGGTACTATTTTCAATCGCATATTTAATTGTTTCAAGTATTATACCAATGTCACCTACTAGGTTGATTTTGTTTTCTTTTATCAGTAATATCTTGTCCGATACAGAATTCGTATCGTTAACATATGAAGGAACTTTTACTTTTTTGAAAAGCTCATGATAAATGTTTGACTTATTTGAATAATCTAAAAATAATTGTTTCAGATCAGGGGCAGTTTTTAAAGTAAATTTTGCTTCTAGAAGATCATCCTTTGTTCGGAACTTGTCATACTTTTTAATCGAGTAATTTGCCTCGAAAATCTCAATCAGAAAGTCTGAGATGAATGTAACCGCTAATAAAATAAGAATAAAGTAGAAAATTCTATCAAGTGTTTTTCGTGGGACAGGTCGTGCGCCATGATTATGGCCCAATAAAGTTATAATTGTGACATTAAATGGTGACCAGAAAAAACTATCCATATTCAATACTCGTTTTAGGTTCACAAAAAATGCTATTATGAATATAACGATTAAAATTAGAATACTTAATTCCCAATGAGCTACAAATTCGTAATATCCAACTTGACTGACCATAAGTTGAGAAAATTGAATAGTATTTATGTAAACATCAGCCATTGGTAAATAATCAAAAAAATAAATGCCAGTCACAGGATACGCAGCATAATCTACTTTGTCTTGAGCTAATAATTTAACTAATTTTGGTAGCTTCCTATCTTTTATTTCCTGAATCGTGCAGTTAACGTATTGGCAGAAAATTTTAGATTGCGCAGCCAAATAACCATTATCCCAATCCTTCTGTTTCATGGCTTTTTCTGAGTCGTTCATGCCATTCCATAAAAAATAATCATTGGTTTTAACGACTTTCATTTCATAACCGTAAAGATTCTCAGTCCAGTCAGGAAATAATTCGATACTCGTAGTATACGGTTGATGAAAATTTGTTTTATTAAACGGATTTGATCGATATACCATTACGTCCGGTTTGTCATCGATAACATTTAGTGATAATAATTGTTGATTGTACTTACATTTTGGTACAATTTCAATAATTGTAACATCATAAAAATGAAATTCTTTCAAATATTGTCGAATTGGATCAATAGTTTGCTCATGGTATCGGTCAGTGATGATCATCAGGAGAATCTGTGGTCGTATTCTGTTGTAGATGAAAAATAATAAAGTCGTAAAAATATACTCAAAATTTTCGTAGAATAAGCTATCATTTTCTTGAGTTTCAAAAATAATTGGTATAACTGTACTGCGAGAAGGGATTATTATTGGCCATTCAGCTCTACCTTCTTTGGAATGTTTTAAATCCAGAACAGAAGATATGTCTACAACTTTTGTAGTGAAATTGATGAGAAATTGGTTCAAAATATTTGTTGACAAAGTTGAGAATACTCGATTTTTTGAATTGCAATAAGTCACTAGAGTCAAGTGAGTCGATTTTAAGTCCTTTGAGATATATCGAATTATTTCACTTACAAAATCAATATTTTCAGTGCAAACAACACAAGCAAGAAATAAAAATAAGAACAAAGTCCAAACAAAAGTATCTTTTTTCATCCTAATTTTTTTCTCACAACGGTAAAAACTCAATATTACAGTAAGTTCAAAAGCAAACCAGCGTCAGCCAAGTGCGCTTTCAAACTGACTTGGTAACCGATAAATCCATAAGTTTACTGGTAAAGAACTAGACCTTTATTTTTTTATTTTTTTTTTTTTTTTTGTAAAATATTTAATAAGGTTGTTTGGACTTTAAAGGATAACTTCAATGTCGAAGTTTATTCTAGTAACTTGTTCGCTGTTACCTTCCAATATACTATAGAAATCAAAAGAAATGCCATGAAAATATATAATATTGACGAAAATTCTGTATGTTTTTTTACAATTTTTATGAATTTTGATTTAATTAGTAATTTAAAACTTAGGAATTAAATTACATCACTTTCTTTTTTAAAATGGTGTAGACTGACCTCACTTATTTATCGTTCCAAAATAAAGTGACAGATAAGAAGGAACTTATTACTCGCAAAACATCTAATTGAGCTTGCTGCGTTGCAGCCTTTAAATTTTAAAGAATACCAACTAATTTTTATAGCTATATAATCTAAACTTTGGTCTAATACCACTTAAGTATTGTATTATGAAAGTTGAAAATGTTATTTTCATGGTAACATTGCCATTAACAATTATAGATTGATTTTTTTTCAATAGAGAATTTAATTTTATGGGTTAATTGTTTAAATCAAATGTTTTTAATTTTAGGACGATCAAAAAATTGCAAAATAAATCATTGATTTTTTTCAAGTTTTTCTAAAAAAAAATCAAGTTAACTGTAAATATTATTACTTTAATGTATTTGTTATTGTTGTGAACTTATGACACACTTTGCTTTTTTGCAATATTTTATTTAATATTTTAATAACACTTCAGTGCGGAATACGAAACAACGTATAGAAAACGAGTAAAAAATGCTAAAAATAGTAAAAAAAATAAATATTGATCTTTGAAAAAGAATGTTACAGAACTTGTGAAAGATTTTTTTTAACCGTCGCAGGCTCTTTTACGATAAAGCAATAGTAAAGCTTTTTCAATTTTTTCCAAATTTATATCGTTTTAAAATTAAAATTAAGTTGAAAATATAACGTTATAGAGCAGAAAAATGACTATAAAAAAAAAACAATATGTACATTAATATTTTTTATTTAGTTGCTTAAGTAATTGCAATAAAAAATTACTAAAAGCCAATTTGAGAGCTCTACTTAAAAGTACATATTTCTTAAAAGTCTTGTAAGAATTAGTATAATATTTAGCGTACATATATGGCAGGCGTAACTCAACTAAAATTGTTTTCTTTTAAAATTATATTAGGTAAGCTTAATTGTAGATGATTTTGAAGCTTAATATAATTATCATTAATTTATACTTTTTAGTATTTAATTTTTATTTATTAAGATTTTAAAATACCTTTGAGTGCTTTTTGTAAAAGTTTCGGTCTGTTGAGTTTGATAGCATTTTCATGATTTTATATGGGTCACTTCTTATGAATGTCATATTAAAATTATAATTATAAAAAAAAGAATTTAACTGTCTAAACGTAACATTTGTCAAAATGGTTCAAAAATACTGATGATTACTATTTTATGTAAAATAATTCAGTTTCATTGAGCTCTTGTTATTTTCTGTATCAGTCTTTTTCAATTTCATATTAAAATTATAAAATTTGATTAATAGGACCTCATTAACTAATTATTGAATATTTAGTTTAATTGTAAATGACTTTAAAGCTTACATATTCTGTACATTATTTATTTATTTATTTAAGAATTAAACGGGCTAGAATAACCCTTTGCATAATGTAACAAAATTAGGTGAATAAATACAATAAAAAATCAGAGTTTTTAACGATTATTGTAAATATTTTACATGATTTTATTGGATCACTGGTTAATTCATATATAATTTATGAATATACTATTATTGTAATACATGTTTCTATGAGAAGGCATTCTGCTAGAGCAGTAAACAACAGTTTTTTTATTTTCAATGTATACGTAAAGAAACACCCAAATTGTTATTGCAAATGTAATTTACAATGTATTTCTGTTTGATAGTAAATAAAATAAATGATATTCAATAATTTTATTGAAATATATATGTAATACTATGTTTTACATATACTTTTAATAGATAATGACATCATTTACGTATTAAATAGATCATTTATTACATGTATTCTATTTTTGGTCACAAGTTATACCAATATTGTAATCATCTAAATTCTCAAATATTTTTGACATCAAGTCTAAATTTGAAGCAAGAAATCTTTTACATTTTTTATCTTTTAAAAATTCTTTATAATTACAACAAACATACTTTAGAGCTGCATTTAATATATTTTCTAGCCCGTTTTCTTTTGCGAATCTTAAAACAAATGTTATATTATCCAAATCAATAAAGTTACCGTAACGTTCTATAAAATCAGAAACTTTATTCAAAATAAATTCATTTTCTTCGATAAATTTATTAGTTGCTTTCCTTAAATCACCTAAATTGTATTCACTTTGATTTGTCAATTCAAGAATTTCATTCAAATTTCCTACTTGTATGTTTGTCATCAAATAATTTTCGCACAATTCCTGCAACTCGGAAATTTGTAAGAAATGAGCTAGTTTAAACAAATCACATGGATTTTTTTCAAATCACACTTTCCTGTGTAGATATACTTTAATAAATCCTCCACAATAGTAGGATCCCATCCTGGAAGACAAATCGTATCCTTTTTCTTTCTCATCATGTCGTTTATCATTCCAGCAAATACCTCGTTTCTACTAGCAAGTATGTTTTTATGAACATTAAAAACTTTACCATCAACAACAAGTTTTACATCGGAATAAGTTTCATTTAAAAGCATGTCATTCATATGTTTCATGAGTAGCAGTTCGCTCATTTTATCCTCTTTATTTTCATTTATAACTAAATCACTATTGTTATCATCCTTATTTTCTGTTGACATGTCATATTTGTCACTATAATCGCTGCTACTATCACTTTCAGTCCTACTTCTTAATCGTTGTAAATTCTCCTCACAATCGAAATCCGGAAATTGTATTACAATACGTACTTCATAATTTGATTTTTTATGAATTCTATTATGTTTAATTCGCTCTTTAACATAGAATTTATTATTTTTAACTTGGCTTAATATAAATGAATGTCGCCAGGGGTTATGAAACACGACGAGCAATTTAAAAAATTCCCCTTCATTCAATGAGTATACTGCTTTCCAATAAATTCTAAAGTAAAGATAACATCATAAGGATGATATGATGGACGATCAATTTTATCGTTAGAACTTGTAACAGTAAGTCCTAAGGAACAATTTTTCCAACGGTTATTTAAATTAAAAGGAACAGTTTAGCAATTACTTCTGCAATATAATTTAATGAAAATTTGCACGAATATTTTTTATACTTAAGGTTCTGTACAGCAGTCATGATTTCTGAAATAACAAAAACAAAATTTTTTAATTTTAAATTATTTTAATTTTAGATTTCAACTGTATTAAACTTATATGTTCAACTACCAATAAAAAAAAAAATAAAAAAAAAATTATAAAAACATGCAATTTTTCATTTAAATTAAAACTTATTTAAAGATGTAAAATTAAAAGTAGTAACTCACCAATTTTCTGCAACAGTTATCCAAAAACTAATGACGTACTAGAATGTAGAAATGTGGAGAAAAATACTATTTATAATATAATTTGTAAGTTCGTATGATATTTCGCAAAAAATATGAAGCATAAAATATCAATCCAGACTGATCAATAAATAAGAGTTATTCACAAAAAGATTGCCTGAGCTCTATTTTATACTTAAAGTTTTTGAAGTTTGCATTTTTTTTTTCTTGAATGCAGAATAGAAAAATAACTCTTTTGGAAGTGCGACAGAGATTTCTGGGTTCTATAATGCCTTGGATCTTTTACTTCTACTTGTTTTGTCTTTGGCTCAAAAATATTATTTGTGAATTATTAAAGCAATTCTTAAATAGACAATACTTAATCAGCGCTGCAAAACAAGAAAAATATACTTTTCATTACACCCTGGCCGATATATACTTTGGCGGTACTGAGGGTATATAGACGAAAAATCGTATTATTTGATCCCGCACGTATGTATTTTGTCATCCGAGGCAAAGTCAAGATTCAAGATTCGAGAACTTTTTTACTTTCGCTCCTTAGGTGTGTAATGTACTATTTTGTATTTTTTTAGAAAATATGCTAAACTTCTATCAACTTGTTTCAAAATATAGTATTCGCTACTCGTGCGAAACAACGTTTTTAACTCACGTAGGCTACAACTTTAATGATTCTCGTCGAAAAACACTTGCTTCTCGCACTTGTGAAAAGTACTATACTTTTTTTTCGACAAAATTTAGTATAGGGAAAGATGATTAAAAAATAAGTTTAAAAACATTTTTGTCAAAAAAAAGTTGAACTTTAAGAAAAAAATGCTACATTGATGAAGGATTAAATTATCCGCTATTTTATTGCTTGAAATTAATGTCTAATGGTGGTATATTGCTGTTAAAATCGAAAACTTAATGGTAAGGTCCGTTAATCAAAAAATTTTTTCAAAAAATTTCATGATTTGATAAAAACAAAAATTTTATTAATTAATTATTATTTTTACTTACGTCGTTTATAAAGTGTGGTCGTCCTCCTATACCTCAAACCACTTCTATTATGCGCGGGCAGCGGGCATATGCGACTCCCACGCCATCTAAATGAAACTAAAAAAACACTCTTTGTGCTTTAGTGCGACTGTCACGCCAGTTTTTCAAACTTTCTCCCACTCCTTAGCTAAAAAATACAGTCTGCAAGTGCAACATGGCTGTCCCGTCGAATGCATTGTCGACACGAAATAAAAAGCATTTTCTAGGAGTACCTGCTCCTTTAGGATATGTCGCCGGTGTTGGCAGAGGGTAACGTATTATTTATTTATGTTTTTCATTGAAATTATGTTTTTTTATAATTTATTTGATCAAACATGTTAATGTTTATCTTGTGTTAACCTCAAATTTTAATGTTATCAATTATTTTACAGAGCAACTGGTTTCACAACTCGTTCTGATATCGGTCCAGCTCGAGATGCCAACGATGTTTCGTAAGTATTAAAATTATATTGAAAATGTTATCTGTGATTTATAATAAAGATATAATGTTAATATTGTTTGTGTAGAGATGACAGGCATGCTCCGCCAACAAAACGAGCAAAGAAGAAGGAAGAAGAAGAGGAGGATGAAGAGGATTTAAATGACTCAAATTATGATGAATTCTCTGGTTATGGAGGATCATTGTTCAGCAAGGTATAAATATATTCCAATTACAATATCAGAATATTTTAACATGATAGTACTATTGCTACATTGAACGCAATAATTGTACAAGTATTTTTTTGTCAATATGAAGTTTATATTTTTTAATATAAGAAAGTTGTAAATGATTTTTTTAAAACAAATTTAAAATTGTATATTTCACTTAAAAAATGTTTTTAAATATTTTAATGTTTTTATAAATTTAGGATCCTTATGATAAAGATGACGAGGAAGCAGATGCTATATATGAAGCTATAGATAAACGGATGGATGAAAAGCGCAAGGATTACAGAGAAAAGAGATTACGTGAAGAGTTAGAACGTTATCGTCAAGAAAGACCCAAAATTCAACAACAATTTTCAGACCTCAAAAGAGAATTAACAAATGTTTCTGAAGGAGAATGGAGAAGCATACCAGAAGTTGGAGATGCAAGAAATAGAAAGCAAAGAAATCCTAGAGCAGAAAAGTTTACTCCTTTACCAGATTCAGTATTAGCAAGAAATTTAGGTGGTGAAACTACAACAAGTATAGATCCATCCAGTGGACTTGCTTCTATGTTACCAGGTGTAGCTACTCCTGGAATGATGACACCAACAGGAGATATGGACTTGAGAAAAATTGGTCAAGCGAGAAACAATTTGATGAATGTTAAATTAAATCAAGTTTCAGATTCTGTTAGCGGGCAAACTGTTGTAGATCCTAAAGGTTATCTTACAGATTTACAAAGTATGATTCCTTCATATGGTGGAGACATAAAGTAAGTTAACTTGTATTTATTTAGTTTTCTCTTTAAAATATATCCTTATAAAATATATTTATAATAAAGCTTATTCTAAAATTTAACAAAATATATTTTATCAATTTTTAGTGACATTAAAAAAGCCAGATTACTTTTAAAATCTGTCAGAGAAACAAATCCAAATCATCCACCTGCATGGATAGCCTCAGCACGTTTGGAAGAAGTTGTTGGCAAAGTACAAGCTGCCAGAAACTTGATAATGAAAGGATGCGAAGTAAATCCGTCATCTGAAGATTTGTGGCTAGAAGCTGCAAGATTACAGCCTCCAGACACTGCAAAAGCAGTTATTGCTCAAGCAGTAAGACACATTGCAACTTCAGTAAGAATTTGGATCAAAGCTGCTGATTTGGAAACGGAAACCAAAGCAAAAAGACGAGTATACCGAAAAGCTTTGGAGCACATTCCTAACTCCGTTCGGTTATGGAAGGCTGCAGTAGAATTAGAAGAGCCGGAAGATGCGCGAATTCTTTTAAGTCGTGCCGTTGAATGTTGTCCAACAAGTGTAGATTTATGGTTAGCATTAGCTCGGTTAGAGACTTATGATAACGCTAGGAAAGTATTGAACAAAGCCAGAGAAAACATACCGACAGATCGACAAATCTGGACGACTGCTGCTAAACTTGAAGAAGCCAATGGTAATAAACACATGGTTGAGAAAATTATAGACCGAGCGATATCATCACTAAGTGCTAATGGCGTTGAAATAAACAGAGAGCACTGGTTTAAAGAAGCTATGGAGGCAGAAAAAGCAGGAGCTGTGCATTGTTGTCAAGTTATAATTAAATCAATTATTGGTTCTGGAGTCGAAGAAGAGGATAGAAAACACACATGGATGGAAGATGCAGAAACGGTAAGAATAAAAAATTTTTAATGTTAGTAATAACAGGTTAAATATATCAAAGCTATGCTTTTGGTTGTTTTTATAGAGGCAGTAGTATGCTCTTTTATTTACAAGTAATATTTACATTTTATAACTATGCCAGTGCATAGGTAGTGAAAATTTTGACTATTAAGACTTATAACAAAATAAATTCAATTATTTAATTTGCTGATAATTTTGGCTCATGGAAAAAATATTTTTATTGCGCAATAAAAATCTGTTGCTAATTGATTTAAAAAAAAATTGTTTTTAAAAAAAAAATGGTTATCAATACTTAATTGAATTTAATCTTTAAACATTATAACAAATATTATTATAGTAAATTAAAATTTTTTAAATCTATTTATTTACAGTGTGCCCAGCAAGGTGCACTTGAATGTGCTAGAGCAGTTTATGCTTATGCATTAAGTGTATTTCCTAATAAAAAATCTATTTGGCTTCGAGCTGCTGATTTTGAAAAAACTCATGGAACTAGAGAGTCCTTGGAAAATTTGTTACAAAGAGCTGTCAAGTTTTGTCCTAAAAGCGAAGTATTGTGGCTTATGGGAGCTAAATCGAAATGGTTGGCGGTAAGATGAAATGATTGCAAGATAATTTTATATTTATATTTTAAATGTTTACTTCTAAAATGACTAATCTTTTAAATTCATTTTAGGGTGATGTACCAGCGGCGAGAGGTATTTTATCTCTAGCTTTTCAAGCTAATCCCAATTCTGAAGACATTTGGTTAGCTGCAGTAAAACTAGAATCTGAAAATTCTGAATATGAAAGAGCACGACGCTTATTGGCTAAAGCTCGAGCATCTGCTCCTACACCAAGAGTTATGATGAAGAGTGCTAAATTAGAATGGGCTCTAAACAATCTTGATGCAGCACTTCAGTTACTCAAAGAAGCTATTGAAACTTTTGAAGATTTTCCAAAGTTGTGGCTGATGAAAGGTCAAATAGAAGAACAGCAAGGTCAAATAAATAAAGCTATAGAAACATACAATCAAGGAGTAAGTTGAAAATTTTTTTTATTATAATTTTTGGCTTATAAAAAGTAACTAATTCAAACTGGTAGTAATAAATTTTAATTTTAAATTAAAATTAAATCTTTATTATAATTGTCTTTATTTTATTTATCAATTTTATTATAATTTGAATATTTCTTGAGTTTTTATTTGAATCTAAAAAATATTTTAAAAGAACTAAATTCTACAATGCGCTATAATTAGATTACGTTACAATGTAATTTTACCGATTTTCAGATTAAGAAATGTCCAACATCGATTCCACTTTGGCGATTACTAGCGCAGTTAGAAATGAAAAGAAATCAATTTACAAAAGCCCGTTCAGTTTTAGAAAAAGCCCGTCTTCGTAATCCTAAAAATGCCGAGTTATGGCTAGAGGCAATCAGAAATGAAATGAAGTCTGGAACTAATCGAGAAATGGCGAATACTTTGATGGCTAAGGCACTGCAAGAATGTCCAAATTCCGGACTTTTGTGGGCTGAAGCGATATTTATGGAGCCTCGTCCTCAAAGAAGAACAAAGAGTATTGATGCTTTGAAAAAATGTGAACATGATCCTCACGTTCTTCTTGCAATTTCAAAGTAAGACTTAAATTATAATTTTGCATAAACAATCATTCATATCAGTTTCAAGTGTATAATACATATTTTTTCTTTTTTTCTAGAATGATTTGGTGTGATCCTAATAAGATTAGCAAATGTAGAGAATGGTTTGGTAAAACAGTTAAAATAGATCCTGATTTAGGTGATGCATGGGCGTATTTTTATAAATTTGAACAACTGAATGGCACGGAAGCACAGCAAGAGGAGGTGAAAAAACGGTGCGTGTTGGCTGAACCTCGTCATGGTGAAAACTGGTGTAAGGTATCTAAAGATATTAAAAATAGGTGTTTAACCATTGATCAGATATTAGTGCGGGTTGCAAAAGACTTACCTATTCCGATTTAAATTATAAATTTAAAATAATTTAATCTTAATTGTAATATAGAATTTTTGTAATTTGTGTGAATTGAATATTTACATTTAAAGACAAAGCATTTTTTTTAGAATATTTTCGATTTGACTAGTATATTTATGAATGATAGGCTGTACATAAATAAAAACGATTGAAACGTCTGTACGTTTATTTTATTTATGCTATAAAAATCCTATATTTTCATGAATAAAATATGAAATTAGATATTTTTAATCAACTTAAAAAAGCAAAAGTTTCTCTAATTGACCTTTTTTGTTTTTATTGCAAAAAATTGTTGAACGAATTGTTTTGAACAATTGGACTGTGTGCTTACGTTTATTTTATAGAAACTTATAATTTAAAGATAGATGAAGTGATGTCAATAATTTATCTATTGTTAATTTTTAGTGATTAATTCAGACACATTTATTTATATGAACTTATATTTTTCTAATTTACCACAATTAGCAAGAAAAATTTTTTTAAGTCTATTGACATTCATTTTAACTTAAATTATTACAATACAATAATAATTCTAAGATAAAATAATCTTAAAAAAGTATTTTGAATATATATATAGGTTCTAAAATAACGTGTATAAATTAAAAAGCATAAAATCAAATAAATAATCAAAGTAACATAATAAGTTTACTTTAATAATATAAGAAACTGTGTTAATGTATTTCTAGACACTCATTGAATTTACAATATTCAATAGTAAAGAAAACAAACGATTTGTCAGATGATTTAATGAAAAATTTTATGATAGAATTTTGGAAAGTTGCCTAACCAAACTCGCCGCGTATGTATTATATCTACTTGCGTAAAATTTGTGTATTCGTGTGTTAACAATTTTTCATTCGATAAATAATTGAAAAATAATAGCATTGAAATTTTTAATGCTTGTTAAAGTTAAAAATTTGTATAAACTTTTTATAAATAATTACTTTCATATTGGCATGTAAATAATCCAACTCTTTCTCGCTTCTAAAAATGAAAAAAAAATCAAACAAAAACTACGTAACGCATAGTCTATAAATTATAACTTTTTTTTTGAACGTCAAACTTTCAAATCATATTGAATATACTAAAATACAAAAAGAAAAAAAAAAGATTCTTCTTGCATATCACAAACGTTAAAGCTGATAAAAAATTCTTGCATCAATATAGCGATACATATATCAATAGAGCTTGCAAGCTCAGCTCACACAAGATACACGCATATAATATTTAAGGCAGAAAGTAAGCGCAGGCGCGCAAAACTCGAGCTTTTGCAAGCGCAAGCGTGCTACTCCGATCCGACCGCGATCGACACCAAAACAAAGCTCCCCCCACAACCACACGTTTACTTATCACATACACATACATATATATACATGTAAAAAAGCGTATTCCAAGTTGTTCTTAAATTCAAGTACAGTATATATAAAGAAAGAGAGAGAGAGAGAGAGAGCAAAAATGAGTAAGCATCAAGAGTAAAAGAGTAGGAGGAAGAGGAGGAGGAGGAGAAGGCGATGTATAATATATACTCAGAGAGAAACGGCGGGTGACTGCGCATTAGCCGCGAAGGCGCGCTTTCATACACAACACCTACACACATATACATAAGCTGACTGACAACGGCAAGCATCAGGCAAGCAGGCAGCTCTCTTTAGTGCTTGCCGGGAGCGCGCGGGCAACAGCTCTCTCTCTCTCTCTCTCTCTCTCTTTTCTCTTATAAAGAGGGAGAGGGTGGCAGAGAACGTGGAGGAGGAAGAGGAGGAGGAGAAGCAGCAAGTGAACTTGCCTCTTCTCCCATATCAGCAAGCTCGTTTCAAGAGAGTTTCGCCTGCCGCGCGGTGTGTATACCACTCTGCGTTACAAGACGTTGACGAGGCCACTATTCGGCTGAATTCTCGGGGAGGGGTTGGTGCGAAAAAGATAAATGTATTCGTTCTTTCGTATTATAGCAAATGTGGAACCACTTGGTATTTAGGATAGTTATAGGAAAGATGTTTAAAGTTTAAAGTACGTGTATTTTTTTTTTTTTTTTTTTTAAGAATTTGTTATACTTAGATATTCTTATGGGAGAAAGAGAAAGATAAAAAAAAAGCTGCTAAGGATATACCTATACGTATAGAGAAAGGAAAGTGTATTAGTACATTTATATGATGTATCTTCTTCTATATTATGAGCCTCGTTGGAGAGATCGATCGATTTTCTAAGCTACTCTATAGTATATGTAATATAGAGCGACGATATATAAGTGGTCATCCACCACCAACACCAATACCTTTTACGACCACCCCCTTGGACACACACGACTAAACCATATTGCAGAATGTCAACGTCGCCGGTACAAGTGGTCAGTATTATACCTATTATTATTATTACTATTTTTTTATTTTACATTTACCATTTTATTATCAACAAACACTATTTTTTCTTTTTTTTTTATTTCATTCCTCGAAATTTAACTGGTCCTTACTTTTTAAACTCGACAAATAATAATTTTGCTCGACTGTTTATTTATATCGCCTTTATTTATTTTTTTTTTTTTTTAAGTGAGAAGTAAAGATCCGATCGAAACAACTTGACAGCTGAGACTACATACTTACTTTCTTACTTATTTTTTAGGAGAAGACATATTATAGACTGGTAAAACTAGAATGATCGCGCTTTAACTTTCTATTTAAAAAAAAATGATTTTTTTATTAAAGAGAAGTCCATTATTATGTTTATGAAACCAGTATAGCAGCTTTCTTAATTTTATTTACTTTTTTGTATAATTTAAATTTTTTTTTATTTTTTAAAAAAAAAAAGTACTTAATAAACATTTTAAAAATAGTAATCTTATAACTTGCAATGTATAGCTTGATAAACATTGGATATAAGTATATATATACTTTCACATTACATCCAATCGTCATCACCTTTCATTATTTTACCATTGCATTTCATCGTGCTTTTTCTTTATTATCATCATACACATCTCATTACCATACGAATATACAATAATACGTATGTATACTCGCGCGAACGAACGAATGATTCCGTTACATATACGCGCACGTGTGCAGCAGTGCTTTTTATTGTATACAATAACGATCGTCGTCATCATCATCTCGTATATTATATATATGTATGAACGTATATTGTGGCCTTTACTTTGTCTCAGCTGTAAGAATGAAAGGCTGAAAGAGAAAATAGGAGGAGGGGAGTCAAGCTTTAAAAAAGAGCAAAAAAGAAGAAAAAAAAAGTTGCAGGCTTCGTAAATGTAAGCTATTTTTGGAAGCTTCCGCTTTTATTTAATCCTCCTCCTCCTACTTCTATCTCAATTCCTTCATCACTGAAACAACGTCAGCTATATACTGACTGTAGGCTTTGTTCTTTGATTTTCTTTGTTTATGGAGAACAGCTGAGCGCGCGGATGAGGCTTTATTTCAATTCCGATAAATACATACATATATAGGTATACTCAGTAAAAGGCTTATCCCCTGATGATGGCTGTTTGGATGTGTTTGTGTATCTTTATCTTGTGCACTTATTATTAATTGTTCAGGTGTCGCAGCTAGAGTTGTGATGTTTGATGACGAGGATAATGCTTGTAGGTATTATATTGATTTGTTTTTGTTTTCACTCAATGTCTTATTATTGGGTTTTTTTCGTTTTTTTTTTCTCTTTTTTTCTTTTTTTTTTCATATAGGATGATTGACTTGATACTCGAGCTGTGTGTATAGTGGCTTGTCGAGTTGTCTTATTTGGTGAACTTGAAAGACTTGTGTATTTCGAAAAGGTTTTTACTTGATAGCAAGCTGTATCTTTTTTTTCTTCTTTTCTTTTTTTTTTTTTTTTTATTCTTGTGTTCGGACGAGTCTGAAATTTGTCGTTTTATTTCTGGAAATGACAGTATAATATCTTTTATGGCTTTGAGTGAAATGATTTGATTTTAACGCGTTTGTTACATTTTTATGTTTCTTTTTGTTGTTGTATTGTGTTGTGTTATATGCAAGATGATAAAATGAAACGAGCTTTCGAGAAATTCATAAATTTATGTTTTAATAATTGTAAGCTGATTTTAATGGTATACGAAAAATGTGTATGATTTTTTTATTGTTTATAATCTTTGATATTGAACGTAAATATATATATATATATATATATATATATATATATATATATATATATATATTGAAAGAATTTATTGCAAAAATAAAGAAATCCACAATTTACTACTACTACTAATAAACGATCTCATTTTATTATAATAGAAAAGTCAATTATATCAAAGCACTTTATCCCATAATATCTTAAACACCTTTTAAAAATAATTGTTTTATTGCATGCATATATACATGATTAAGAATTTAACGCTAAAAGCTCACTTAGCTTCTCTCTCTCTCTCTCTCTCTCTCTCTCTCTCTCTCACACACACACACACAAATACTAAAACAATTTTGTATAATTTTCTTCATCGCTACAAAACACTACACTTTTAAAAACACAAAAATTTACTTTCAAAAAAACAAAACTTTTTTAATCGTAAATTATTCAGCATGCAAAGTAATACCTATATATAATGATACATTATTTCATTCATGCTTTTTTTTTCTCCACTTTAAATTGTTTCCTGTTATAAATTTGTTAATTTTAAGTTTAAAATTCAAGAGCACGCCTGCTTGATCTTGAATATTAAATAAAGCAATGTAATTTTTTAATATCGGTGAATTTAACTTATTTTTTTTTAATTTAATAAGTCGATTTCCGATACAATCTTCTTTTTTTCTCTCCTAAATTTATTATTCTCCTTCGTCTATTATTAGCTGTAGCTGAAAAACGTACTTTTTATTCAGTTTGAATATTCAATTAATAATCACTTATAAACTAAAACCTGTTTTCATTATACGCTTCATAAGCACTTACATCTCTATTAATTTATCGTGATATTTTCTTTAACAATCATTTTTTTAGACAAAACGTCATCATAAGCACATAAAGTTCAATTTCAAAAAAAATTGATTAAAAATCCGCAATAAGTAAAAAGAATTTAAATGTTATTTCACATATAAGTCAAAGTCAAACACGTTAAAAAGCAGTACGTTTATGTCTGGCTAGTCCCAGGCTATTTCTACTTATTCAACTTTAGCGTATTCGTATACATGCAGTACGATATATATATACATTTTCCAGCATTACAGTTTTAGATAAGGGCCTATACTTCCATAACTACTACTCAACGATTTTAAGATAAGCATAGGCAAAATTGTATACTTATTTACAAAGATTTATTGTATGTATTCATCATTTCGTCCAATTTAAATACTTGACCTTTTTTTGTTTTTTGCTAAAATCGATGTTCTCGTTTAAAAAGATTTTATAAAGCGGAGAGAAAGAGAGAGAAATAGAGCTCGTTATATATGTATGCATACGCATCAGTTTCCGTGTTTCGATCCCTTTTGTTTCCTTGGACTTTTCTGGCGTCATGAATATGCAGGATCATTATTTGACCTCGTATCTCGAATTATTTCCATCCTAATTGTCTTGATGAATGTGTGTAGTTTCTTTCAAAAAAAAAGGAATTTTATTTTTAGAAGGTCACTTTTTTGTTTTTAGTGTGTATGTGTATGTGTGTGTGTATTTTATTGCTTTGACATTGAATTAATCATTGGATTTTTTTTTTATTTAAACTTGAGAATTTGTATGATTAATTTAAATCATTTAATGCTATACATAAAATTTTGAAAATTATCCTTCCTTTTTTAGATAAAAAATATATAGTTTTAAAATAGTTTCATAAATTTAATATAATCAATAACAATTTTAAAAAAAAAAAAACAAAATAATCAAATCAGTTGATTTTAAAAATATATACCTTTTCTTAATATAGGTCTTTCATTAACAATGAATCACAAAACTTGGTACAAGTATAAGTACACTACAAATAACGAGTACATTTGTTTAATAAAAAGTTATAAAATAAGCTATATTATGGCCAATTTATATACCTATATATTCCTAGGGTTTAACACGCTTTAGTTCTTCTCTATCTGCCAATATGGTACTGTAAGATAATATACATTTCGTATAAACTCAAGCCTATACTCTAGATAAATAATTATTTTTGAACGCATTTATATCTTTTAAGGCTTTATCTTTTTTGGTATAGTTTGAATAATAATGTGTTATCAAATATAACTATTTAGCATAAGTTTATTTTTAACAATGTATTGCTGAATTATATTTGCTAAAGTCCGGTTATTAATAAACATTTTTTTTTATTTAATATAAAATTTTAGTTTGTTATAAAAACATGAGATGTAATGTATTAAATTTGTTTGAAGGTGTTGTTAATGTTTTAATCTAATTTACAGCTTGTAAAATTATTTGAATAAGCCATGCTAATTTTATTTAACTCCGTTTGTCTTTATGAAATTATTAATAATTTGTATGAACACTGCAAATTAATGTTATCGTATAATGTCTTGCGTCACAGTAGAATATTTTAAAATTCAATTTAAATGTCAATGTTAATTTTTATAAACTTTAATAATATTATACCTATAATGTTTTATTGAATACAATATTTATTACAAATAATTAAAGTATTTTTTGCTTATACATTTATAGAGTCACTTTTTCAAAACTTTCGAATATTGATATTATTGAAGATAAATATAAAAATGTAATTATTCCTATGGCTTGTGCGTCAATAATTTTTAATTTATAAGTTATATTTATTTTTGTAATACAAAACTCAATAACTTTGCTGACCTGTATTAGATTAGAATAAATACTATAAAAGTAACTTTTAAAAAACTTTTATTTTTATTGTAAAAGTAAATAATGGATTCATCTTATTTATACTTATATTGAAGCTAAATTAAAAGCTGTCGAAATTTGATACCATTTTTACGCGAATTAACAAATAAACTTTTTAAATTTAAATCTAAATTTGTACGAGATGAAACAAAATCTGTAATTTTAGACAAGAATTGACATCTATTAAATAGAATAGCAGATATATTTACCTAAATACGAAAATAAAATCGCATTTTAGCATTAAATTTTTCAGTAAACGCGTATAACATTAAACCGAACATTTGTGATAAATATGAAAATTCAAGGAGAGCAGGTCAGCAATCGATTAGATATCTCATATTTATTTTTGCACTCTAAAAACTCATTCACATTTAGTTTGACCAAAACAAAATATTTTTAAAAATTAATTATTATTTTTAATTATATTTTTATATAATAAGATGCATAATCGCGGTTAACGTTTTTCAAAAACAAAAATACGAAATGTGTATTGATTAAAGTTTAATGATTACGAAATATAATTGTAATCTCCTTACTTTCTTAGAAATCTAATTGAATAATGAAGCAAGGTCAAGTATTGAATGTTGTTGAATTATGTAAAGGTGGTTTGTATTTTAGAAAAAAAAAAAGTAGATAGAATTAAGGTATGCACAATTTTTCGTGCGAGCATAATCATATTTGAATTATGATTGTCTATATGTATGTGTGTAACAAGTTGAAGAATAGACTTGTAAAGTATATATTAAAATATAGCAAAGGTATATTTTTAATATGGTTTTAAAATATTAGAAATAAGTAAATTTTAACAGTCTATTTTTGAAAATTTTGAATTGTAATTGAAATAAGTTTGAACTATTTTTTTACTCCAATTTTAATAACGAAGCAAAAACTATAATTTAGATAATGTTCGTAAGATAATTAAGTTAAAATAGAAAAAAACAATTATTTTAACTAGGTATTTTTTTCTAAAAGTGTTTATACATTACAAACAAGAAGAAATATGAATTTAAAAAAAAAAATTTACATAATTTTTAAAATGTAAAAAATGTAACATTGTTTAGACTTATTAGTTATGAATTTATTATTTCAACAATTTTATCATACTGCTAATATTAAATAATACTGATATTAAAATTACCAACTTGAAGATAACAAAATAAAAAAAATTACAAAAAAAAAGATAAATAAACAATGCGGTTAATGTAAGAGCGGTTGGTTATATTTCAATAGATAATATTATATTGTCGGTTTCATAAGTAGATTATCCTCGTTAATAATATTTTATTCTTTATCAAAATCGACGTGTATACTATTAACGCGTATTCATAGTTGTACTATTCAATTATATGTATGTCTCTGACAGTCTCTATGTCATACCGCACAATTTATAGTCAAGCGCTAAAATAGAAAGTTATAACGTTAAAATAAAGAATTTAACTATAATAGGCGTTTATATATAAATGCGATAAAAATATCATTGTTTTTCTTATCCCCGCTATTTTTTTAATGAAACGAAATATTTGATCTATATATATTTACTATAATAAAAAAATTAATTTCTCTTATATTAATCATTTTAATAATTTTTCGCCCAGATTAAAATTAATCTTACAAATTATTCAAATAAACAGTTATAATAAACATCCCCTTTTTATCTTAATAATATCTCACTCACAATATCAATTATCGCACCTCATACTCAAAATCAATCCCCCCTAAAAAAAATAAAAAAACTTATTACATGTGAAAAACAACGCATAAGTATATACCTACACAATTATAGTTGAGCTTGCACATATT